>VDFB02145718.1:0-20845 GCA_007258455.2 Sequoia sempervirens | reverse complement strand
TATTATATTCCAACTTCCATAGGCGAGGTGTCATTCTTCGTGGTTTTGATGTAGTCTCTTCTTTCCCATTGAAAAGATGTTTTTCAGTAGCTCGATACTTATGATTTATGTGGAGGAAGTGTCTATACTCATCAAACACTTGTTTTCCTAAACTTGTCGAACGACGAGATTTCATCTTTGGACCACAAATTGACACATGCAAATTTTCCTTGGTTTGAAGACTCACAAGATGATATATAATTGGATTAAATATGTCAATTTTTATAATTATATATAATGAATAGATTATTTTAAAAACATGCATGATATCTACTTCATCAAATTAAATATTGTTAAAGTGCAATCGAACGTTATAACATACCACAAAAATGTGTTAGCCCTGGGGCATCATGAATTGTCCATACAAGCATTGCATGGAATTGAAATTGTCTTGTCCTATTGGTCTAGAGACGTCATACATAGTGACGTCATTCCATAACTTTAGTAACTCGGCTTTATAAGAGGCTCTGATATATGTTATCTCATATCTTCACTCTGGTACTTACCTAGTTGAATGAACATACAACATTACATAATTATTATAACCATTTTAATGCTAATATATATATAAATTAATGTACATGCACTATTGAATAAAAAATATGTTTCTCATTATGCAAAAAATAAGACAAATGAGATGCTACTACGTTAAAGAAAATTGATGTAAACAAATACCTGGAACAATCATTGACAATATTATGTGCTCCCTCTTTATTGACATCCATGGAGGAATGTTATTGTTGATAACAAAAACAGGCCACACTGAGTAAATAGATCTCAGCTCTCCAAATGGATTGACACCGTCCACTCCCAATGAAAGTCTGATATTACGAGGTTCTTCTTTAAAGTGTGGCCATTTTTCCTCCATGTCCCTAAATGCAGAACCATATGCAGGCATTCGAAGAATGTCATCTCCACTTCTATTCCTTGCATGGTAATCCATCAATTGCGCTAAGCTTTCACACCTAAATAATCATTGCATATGTGAAATAATGGGAATATAACGAAGAACCTTGCAAGGCACCTTTTTTGTTACTTGATATGTTCGATATCTACTGATATGACATTTCGGGCATTCTGTTGCAAATTCATGTTGTTTATGATATATAATATGATTCATTGGGACATGCATCTATTGTTTGATACCCATTCTCGACATCTTCATAATGGCACATAAATCTCTAAGATGAGCTAGGTAAAAAAAATATTTTGATGGTGGTAACAAAATTCACCAATCAATCTATAACAAAAAATAATTTGTTCATATAAAGAATATTAATGGTACATATTTCATCCTTTATTTACTAGTGATGAACTAACAACAATTAAAATAGATGAAAAAATATGACATATATGACATACCTTAACATTCGCGGAGATTGCTATGTTTGATAAACCATTCATAACCCTAAAGTTCAACAAAGAACAATATAGCAGAGAAGAGTTGTTTCAAAGCCTTCATAAAGGGGCTCGTATGCCTTCTCAAGTACAGGTAAATTATGAACATCATCAAAGTCATCTTGATCATCATGATCAGCTCGGCCACTAAATGTGTCATGGATCAATGTATTTGTACTATTATCTTCAACTATGTTTTCTGGCAGATGATCATCTTCTTCCATAGGATCATTATTAACTTATCTTCGATATTCACAGCTCCATGTTCATCCGCTTGCAAAACCACATTCTCGAGGCCGTGATAATCCATATCATCTGCCCTAGGGCGCCCCACCTTTATAATAATGATAGACACAAATAAACTATGATCATGATCAAGTCATTATATATATATAAAATGTTAAAACGATATAAACATTTAAAAATTCAATCAATATAAACACATATAATGAACAACTTACCAATGGACGATAATCATGCCCCCCTTCAACATGACCATGCTGCCTACAATGTTTCTTAGTTGTTGTGATTAAAAGTTGTCTCGTCTTTAAGCCCTTGCAATTATTACAAGGACAATAACATTTCCCATCACCCTTTCTTTTGAATCTAGCCCACAATCTATCAAGTGTCTCTTCATTTTGTTCTGGACTAATATTATCTGACATGATTTTTCTTTACTAAGCTTGACTATTTAGATTCAAAAAATATCAAACTCGCACTCCAATAATTTTTATTCATAGACACGTAACATAGTCTAATAATTTTGATATTTTACACCAAAAAAATTTGGCATGCAACCACCCCTGTAAAAGAGAAGATAGTCTGAAGTTAATGACCCCAAAAACACTTTACAATGCTAATTCCAAAACTTATTAAATTCTGATTTTACTATGATTTCCAACCGTTAAAGACTCCTAAAATCAGAATATTGAACTTGATCACAAACTTCCTATAACAATGGAGGTAGCGAGCTAGTAAGAGCAAGTGACCCATTCCTAAGGAGCAACAAGTCAGAATCATCATTGCTAATGTCAATACGGATTTATCCTTTTAGTTAAAGATGCAATGTGTCACTTCTTATGACGAGATTATCCCTAGGGCCCTCAACATTGAGAGAGCCCTAATAAAAAAAATAGAAGCATTGGTAAGAGCATGATTAGGGTACAAACCCTAGGCCTCAATAGAAACATAAACAATAACTATAGCGGATTAGTGAGGTTGCAATACTAGAAAGATTGAGACATTGTAGGTAATAACATCTTGCAATCTAAAGATTGTAGCCAATAACAAGCACACTATGTAGCTTACTGACATTTGTAAATGCAATCTACAAGAAGAATGACAGTCACTTGAGATGTGACAACAAAAAAATAGGCTAAGCGTGACAAGATAATAAAGCTCAAACCTTTGCATGTAGAGTGGGATTTTAATTAGTGAGTTTCCTTACTTGCGACCTTAAGGGTTTTTCAAATGCTTTTGGTAGTGTTAGACAAGGAAAATGCAATCAGGGAATGACTGTCCAAATGAAGTAATAGTGGTAATCATAGGTTCAATGTTTCTTCTTATCCATTAATATTGTATAATGGAGGTAGTGGGTTGCATGTTTGAGCAGTATTTTGAGACTCACCAAAGATGGGAAAATAGTGAATAATACCTTGTGGACTATGAAGTAGTGTCAATAAGGTTAAAAGATCTTAAGAATTACAATACCATGAAACAATGAGTCCCCTGTAGTAAGTAGGCAGTCTATAGGGCATAGTTTGATTTTATAGAAGGATGCTCATGAAAGGAATCTTCAAGTGATAGTGAGTGAGTTGTTTGAGATTACAGCTGAAGGTGCAATACCTAGTCTTAAAGGAAGTTAACAAAGCAATAAATGGGCAAGAAAATCAAATCATACACAACAAACAATTCACAATGTTATCTTCCATAATGCCTTTAGTTTGAAGACAAAAATCTAATTGTATCTTCATGATGAAAGTGGTGAGCTTAATGGTCAATCACTGGCAACCATGATTTTAAAACATGCTATTGTGCTTATGGAGGCAACATTTTAAGCAAGGCAGTGAGTGGTGGTTTGGAACAATGGCAGGTATGAAGGACTCGCTTTATATGCATACTATGCAGTCTAGCTTAAGACAACGCTCTTAGAAGAGATTGAAGGTGGATTATGGAACTCAAGGGTTACCATGAAAAGGATTAAAGCAAAGACTGAGATCTATTTAAAATCCACGATCATGAAGATATTAAAGATGTCACATGTAAAACCCTAGTAGCTGGAGTAATGAATACAGTGCCAAAGAGGATAGTGTGCTGGGGCAGATTTAGGAGATCTCCACATTATCTAATTACAGGGAAATACATCATTTATTTATTTTTTTAATTAAAAGAAATCATTCTAAACCCTATATAGGATACATTGATACTTCAAAAGCCTCTGAAGGAATTTGAGATTATGCAAATATATGTCAAGTAACATTCATAAGGTTTAGAAAATCTTGATCACTCTCTAGAATAGCCCATTAAACATGGGTTGTGCTTGAATGCACTACATAATTGATATAACACAACCACTCTGCATATCAACCAGAGTTATAGGCTCTTTCTTGCAGCAAGAGGTAATCACTCTTCGATCATGCTATGATTACATCCTATCTTGTTAAACTTGGAACAACCTGAATGCGCCCAATGATGATTAACACCTACATTATACAACCTAAATTAACTACATTATATGAGTGCCTCCATTTCTATCACAACATAGCCACATTAAACTTGGGTCACACATGAATGCATCCTGTATTTGTTATAGCACAACTGTGCCACATGACCAATACAATTATGGATCACATAATTACAGTCACAAGAATATGTTCCTGTTGTGATCTTATGGTGATTCCACACAACAAAATCTGGACATGAAATTCTCAAAACCCTTAACCTCTAAAAATGAAATCTGATGAGATGTTGCTTTAAAATATGATTTTCAAACCTGGAACTACAAATCTGACTTCACAACTGAATTCTGCAAAAAGACAATGACTACCCTCAACCTGGCGATATCTTCTTGAATTTTTTATGATTTTTCCCAAGAAAATCATCCTTAGTTCTCCACAAACTGTCTCAAGTAGAGCAAAACACTGTCGCAATAAATCAGGCATGAACTCACTTTTCTTTATGTCAGCCACAATTTGATTTTTTTTTTAATTTTTCATGTTTGTCGAATATTCGAAGAAAATGATAGCTGACATTTCGACGAACCCCAGGTTCGTCAAAATTTCAACGATCTTCGGGGATCAACTTTCAAAAAATTGGAAATTACACATCAAATTTTACAAGCACCTAATGAACATCGAATTTTACATATTTCGTCGAAGGGTTTCATCAATTTTTTTAGTCAAATGTATTAGTGACCTTGTGAGGAAGGTGGACTCCTCTTACACCCTTTGTTACTAGAAGGAATAGCCTCCGCCTCTTTCTTCATTGGAGAAGATGAACTCCCCACAGAGAAAGCTAGGGGTGTAGAGGAAGAGGAAGAAAGAACTACAATGGATATGATTGAGGTATTGATCATATCCATGGGCTTCGACAAGAGTTGAATATCCAAAATGGACATCAACAAAGGGGTCTCTGTCGAAGGAGCAATGAAAAACTGTACCTATTTAGGGTTAGGTGCATTCGTACTCAAAATGGTATCCAAGAGCGGACTAGACTGGAGAGAAGTAGAAGGAAGGGAGGAAGAAGATGTTGTCAGAGGTCTTGAATCAGGAGCGGTCATTCCTTCCTCCTTTCATTGTGAGGTAGCCTGCTTGGCCAGGAGAGCCTTTTGCTGGCGCTTGCATTCACATGCCAGGTAGTTTTTGCAACTCTTGGAGTTAGAGGTCAGAGTTTGTGAAGGGACAAGAGGTTCTTGCTCAACCATAGGAATTTCCACTATGGTCATTTTGGGTGAAGGAACAAGTTCCTATGTGGGAGTGCAAGGGGAATAGGTTGAGGAGCAACAAGAGGGGCCGACTCAAGAGCCTCAGCAATAGGCCTCTTTCTGCTCACTTCCTTAGAAGTAGGAATGGTAGGAGGCCGCGGATCAAATTCTCTGTGAGAACCTTTCTTTCTACCATATAAATAATACCACAGACCAGGAAATTCATTAGGGAGGTTCGCGATCTTGATCTTGGGCCTACACCAAGGAGGGATCATCAGACTCAATGGGTAGCCACTAGGTCTTCTCATCCAATACTCTTCCCAGGAAAGGGGAGAGGACGGGGTAGTTTACGAAAAAGTCACCTTTTCTTTACCTTTGTAGGAGGGGGAGGGAGCCGTCATAGGCTTCTCCTCTTTCTTCAAGGAAGAGGGAGTGGCCGGTATAACCTTCTCTTTACCTTTGCAGGAAGGAGAGGGAGTCGGCATGGACCTCTCCTTCTCTTTTGGAGAAGGAATAGTAGTCGGTGTGGGATTCTTCTTCTCTTCTTAGGAAGAGGAGGCAACCAATTGCTCTATCTCAGGAAGGTTTAGCTTTGGATCCTCTTTGCCCCTAGTTTTATACTTCACATAGTTTTTGTAAAGTAGGTCCATTCTTGGAGGAAGCAAACCGACTGGGGAGGACCAAAAGTGATCCAATGAATATCCACCATGAGATACCAAGGGCTGATATCTAGTGTCATGTACTAAATGCATGACACCCTCATGGGAAAATTTTAAACACATGAATAACGGAAGTGATCCAATTCATGAAAGCTAACCAGGGAATATCCAGCTTCACTCTGAACATATCTGACTCTGGGATGACATCGAAGACTATGTCAACAATCCTAGGTCCAACCAAGAAAGGTAATTGAGCCATAGGGCTTAAGACACATACCATCACGTGTACAGATGGTAGATCTCATTTCTTCATATTTCTCCTTTTGTAGTGAATTTAATACTAATGTTTCATCAGTAATAACATTCACACAGCTCGTGGGGTCAAGCAAGACTCCTTTCACAATGTTACCATTGACACGAGTGGGAATGTAGAGAGGTGAAGGTTTTTTTTTTAAGGTCGAATCTTGTGATGTAAATGTAATATCTGGCGAACCAAGTGCAGGTGGAATAGTGGAAGTTATCGTGACCATATTAACATAGGCCTCGAGTTGGGTAACAAAATCAGTAGGGTCAACAATCATATTAGCAAAGTGTGATGGAAATGGGTCCGTGTATATTTGCAATTCACTATTTTCCTTCGCCACTGATTTGTTAGTGTTCTATTTATTCCCATCGAGATGAATGGTATTGTCATTGATGCGGTCTTGTATCTAATGATGTAGACGCATACTTCATTCGGTATCATGTCCATTAACATGATGGTACTGACAATAAGTCCTCCCATCATACCAATTAGGGTAAGGTTCCTTAACAAGATTAGGGATGGGAAAAGTTATGATCTTATCCTTTAACAACTTTTGTAAGATAGAAGTATAAGATTCTGACAAGTTTGTGAACTTCCAGTTGCATCTGAGGTCATTGTCATCAATAGCAGCTACTACATTCGCAATGACTTTACCTTTCCTCGAGATTGATATGATGGATTTTCCCTCAGAACGAGAACGCGAAGACGGTCCCCCAAACTGAGCAACCATTTGATGGTATTCTCGTAAAGCTGCATACAAATGGGCGAAAGAAGGGTATTTCATTAAGGAAAAATTTTCTTGCCAAGGACTTTGTAAGTTTCCTATGAACACCTTTTGCATGTCAAAATCAGGCAGTTGATACAATATTTTTGAAAGAACCACTTGATAACACACTATAAATTCAGTAATATTTTTGTTATCTCCTTGTTTACATCGGATGAGATCTGAAAAGGTCATCTTCGGCCCGATGTTTGCTTGGAATTATCTAAGGAATTGATTTATGAGTTGATCGAATGAGAAGATAGAATTGTCGGGCAAGGAGCAGTACCATTCAAGTGTTGTGTCCTTGAGAGACCAGGGGAATATTTTAGCCATCAACACATCATGATGGAAGAAGTCCATGCAAAGGGTGTTAAAGGTAGACACATGTGTCTGCAGATCTCCCTTGCCACCAAACTTCTCAAATTTGGGGATCTCCATTTCCTGAGGGAAGGAAGTGTTCAAGATAGCAACTAACAATGGGCTATGTCAAAAGAAAGGTTTGAAGATAGGTTGGGCCAAGGCTTGGGAAAGGCTTGCTGACTGGTTCTGCATCTTACCCATATTCTGAAGTAGAGTGTTCAAAATAGGGTCATTGGAAGAAATAGGGCCAGAAGAACCTCCTCCAGAGCCACCGCCAAGTCCACCTCTAGAACTGCCACCAGTATGACTTCCACGAGAACCACTACTAGAGATGTTGTCACTGGTAGAGCCTCCGCCAGAGCCACCGCCATGGCCTCCACTAGAACCACCTCCACCAGCACCACCTCCGCTACCAAATCCACCACCACTACCAAAGCCTCCACCTCCCACTCTACCATGACCTCCACCACCAGAGGTGATAGAAGGGGTAAAGCTAAAGCCCAATTGGACCTTATTCACTTTGATAGTTTCAAGTTGCTCAGGGATGGAAGGGATACTAATGGAAGGGACTGCATCAGCCATGTAAATGGAAATGGGAGGCATTGATACCCCTACTTGTCCCTCGTGCTCTTCGAAGGTGACCCCTTGTGCAAAGCTAGGGTTGCTCGAAGGAGTGCACGCTTCAGAAAGACCAAGGAGACAACTTAGAATCTCTATGCATGTTTGATCTTTACCCATCATATGCTTTAATTCACTAACAACCTGAGCGGCCCTAGCCATTTTTTGGGTTCCTTTCTAAATAGTTTTCTAGGTCGCCCAACCCTTTAGCAAGGGTAGACACATATTCAACAGGGATTCAAATGGCCTCATGCTCATCCACTAACGATGGCATGGGAGACATAGGAGGAGTGGGAATGTGATTGGTTTCATTAGCAAATCCCATCTCATTCCTAAATAATTGCTCCTCTACATCCAAACTAATGGCAGGACTAGAGAAAAGGCCTGTAGAGAGACCAAGCAAGACCTTTGTCCTATCCATTGGGAGGTGTCGTACACTTTTCTTCATGATATTCCCAAAAGTTATTGATTGGGTTGTGATGCTCATAAACTTTCACAACACTCACGAACACAACAATCATCAAATATCAAAGGGAAGCCCCAACACCGTTAGATGAACAGACGTTGGTTCACGTCAGGTTCACCAAAAATGTAAGAGAGAGGGACCACCACGTGCAAGACCCCAAGTCATAGAGGGTCAAGATGCAAGAGACTGCCCTAACTTACCTCAACTAAGTACAACACATAGGGTGTGAGGATGAGAATGATGAGGATTATGGGGTCCTACAATCACTCTACAATCTCGAGTTCTAAGGTGGGGTTAGCCGAGTCAGTTTCTAGGCTCAACTCTGCACCTCAGGGAGCTCTTTTCCCAAGGACGTCAATTTGGTCTCTAGATGACAGTGTGACACATTGGCATCTCTAAAGAAGAGTAAGAAGGATCTCACCAAGGAATTCGTTTGCCAATTGATCTTCCTTGAAACACGCACACCTACACACAACAAGAGGGAAAATGTTGGGTGGTTGAATAGGGGCCTGCCTTAGCCAGACCCTCATTTAGGTGTTTCCACCTCCACAAACAGATAGGGAAACAAGATGAAGAAATAGTGTAGTAAATAAAACACAAACACTACAAAGCAGTACTATGCTACTCAACCAAGTGATAGAGGAGAGGAGAGGGAAGCTTACCACCTCCACCGAGAGTACTCAAGGTTGCTTGGGGGAGAAATGAGAGGAACTCAAGCCTCTATGCAATGGCGTGGTCCTAAATGTGCTCTACCGAAGTGACGGAGTGAAGCTTGTTGCAATGGAATGCTTGAGTACTTGAAGTGAGTGAGAATGGATGCAAGGGTGTGAGTATGGAAGCTAAAGTGTACAAGAATGAAGTCTTGATCTATTGCAAAGTTGTGAAGAGTTGTGAAGAGTTGGATTGAATGTTCAAGGGATGCATATGAAGGAAGGAAGAAAATGACCATATTTGGGTCAGTCGGTTGAAGGGGGTGTTACAACTTCATTTCCAATGAGAAGTGTAACACCTCTGTAGGTTCAACCACATGAATCTACCAAGGATGTAAGTGCACTACATGGACGTCTGCATGTCGCACGAGCATCCCTGACAGAAATGCCTCCATCAATGCTCAAAACAGGTTCCAAGTGGACCTCCAACAATGGGCTTAAGTGGAATTAAGCATCTGAACTTGGTTTTCTAAAGTGGATAAGGGAAAAAAATGGATTTTCATAGGGGATGTAAATTTACTCTTATGCATTACCATTCTTATTTCTTTCCTTTATGTTATGTTTTGCATGCATTTCTAGGTCATTTAGTGAAAGATTGCATCATATTATGGTTAAGTATTTCTTCTTGCATTTCATTTTTTTCCAAGTCTTAACTTGGTGGTGAACCCCTCATTAGTTTACAATCAGCCCCTAGGACAACCCTATTGCAAGATATCTTTCTCCTTTGCATACTTGAGGTTGAGATCTCTAGGGTTATCCTTGAATGAGAGTGTTTGATTTTTGTTATTCTATCTCCCAAGAATAGAATCCAAAAAAAAAAATTCCTTTCACATTAAATAATTGATTTAATGAAAAGGGAGATGCAATATGATATTTAATTAAATAGATTAGGGTTATTTAATTAAATAAAATGAATTAGGGAATAAATTAGATAATTTGATTTCACCAATTTAATAGGATGAAAGGTTAGCATGAAAGGGGTAGGAATTAACCTAATTAATTTAATTAGATTAATAGATGAAAATGATGCAATTAATTAAATAGCTAGGATAATTTAATCAATTAAGTGAAAAGGGGATGGGTTTTAGGATGAAATGGTGTTAGTATATGAGATTTGAGTGTGTGATATCATTCAAAACATTTTTAAGTGTCTACACCTATACTAAAAGACTAAAGAAGCACCAAAATGTTTAGGTGATGGAGATGGTGATTTTATCCTTGAAAATATCATTTCTAGTTTTAAATATTTTTATCATATGAATTTGTAAGTGAAGACCAAAGCTATGTGAGTACAAAATGTGATTAGTTACAATATGTTACAAAATCCTATTATCATTTGCAAGTGAGGAATAAATTTAATATTTATTTATCAACACTTATAAACCAAAAATAAGTCTAGACTAGGGTGCTAGCACCCCTTTCCAACCTAGTTTGGTGCAATTTAAAATATATTATTGTTGGAATTTTAATATTTATAACTTTAAATTTAGTTGTCAAATTTTGATAATTAATTTTCTAAGAAAATAAATTAATCCATATAAATACAAGTCTTTTTCATCATTTAAAATCCTAAGGAAATTCTAGTGAATTTATTGAGCAATTGAGGATCTAAAAAGTAGTCAAGAGAAAAATTAATATAGTTTACAACACTTATGATCATTCAAGATTTATGTTAGCAATGCATCAAGTCTACATGTGACTTTTTTTATGTTTCATGTTCATTTGTTTTGTGAGTGCTAACACTTGCTAGAATTTCAATCAAGCATCCAATTCTTCTTGTATGAGATGAGTACAATAACTTTAGTCCATCAAGGAAAGAGATTTTACTGGTAACTTGTAACAATTTCCAATTTATTATTATTATTTTCCACTTTTCCTTTTCCTGACTGAGGGTAATCACTTTTTACATCATTATAACCATTGTGGAGTTGGAAACACCAAAATGGGGTTTGACTTAGGCAATTCCTTATACAACACAACCCTTTCTCTCCTCTCTTGTGTTCAGGTAACAAATTCAAGGTGGATTTTGGAAAGGATTGAAAACTAATTGCAAGATCAAGCATTCAAGCCTCACATGTCAATGAATTAAGGAAAGTGAAATGAATCATCAATAGTTGAAGTTCCAAAGCTAGAACTGGAAAGGAAGATCCTATAGATCGTGACCATCTAAGATCTATTTTATGATCCTAATGATCTATATTTCTCTAGGTCTAGGGAACTAGCACCCTTGTCCAACTATTTTTAGTCCAAATTCACATGCACATAGGCTCCTCTTTCTCTATACTTCTATTCTATAACTGGTTTTTGTGGTTTAGTTATGTGCTCCTTAGTATTTACATTAATTCATTGAAATTCAATAGTTGACCTGGGTACACATTTGCATCATCAAATCAAGTTAATTCATAATCAATCATATCCCCACATAAAAGAACCCAAACACCAATCCACCATTTTGACTCTTCCATGGTAGTTAGTATCCAAGTTGGTGCTTATGATCATTTTTGGTTCCTTCCAATATTATGTAGGAGAAAGTGTGATTTAGACCCTAGATCCCTTTTTCCCACATCAAATTTTGGTGAAATCGACACTTGTTACATTTTAAAAGCCTTCTAAAATCTTAATTTGGTCATTTCAAAATTTTAAAGCAATTTTAGATGGTTTGTATTTTCGATTTATAATGCATGTTCAAAATAATCAAAAGGCAATGATTTGCATAGTGTTTATTATTTAAAAAGATAAAAAAGTGGTAATTTTTAACTTTTTCAAAGTAGGTTCAGTCAATTACTATGTTTTACAATTAGGAAATTGTCTTTTGAGCATATTACATTACTATAAAAATATATATATATGATTGTGTTTCACATAGAAAAACTATGGTTTTATGCATTCCCAAAAAAATTCTATAAAAATATCTAAACCTAAACCTCCATAGTTTTAGATCTTCAAACAATATAGTTAAATTTCATATTTTTAAAACATTTAAATTTAACTCCTTTGGTCTAGGGTGTCATTTCCCTTGTCTAGACTATTTTGGACCAGATTTCAATGACAATAGTATGAGTTCAATATATACATATAAATGTGTTACTTGTGGACAAAGAAATTTCAAAATATTTGAGTACTTTGGAAACTAATGGATTGTTTGAAGTCCTTGGTTGATGTTTTGTTTTGTGCCTTTGGAAATACTTCTCCAAAAAAGATGAAGCTCATGTATTCTTCTCCCCCATTGCATGCCTTCCTAGTGAGGATATCTTCTAGTGTAAGAGGAGGAGATCATTGGTAGCTTCCTAAACAAGACCTTACCTACTATGATGTAGGAAAATGAGATCTAGGGTCTAAATCACAGCTTTTCCTACATCAAAATGGAAGGAACCAATAATGATTACAAACACCCACTTGGATACTAACCCCTATGGAAGAGCTAGAAAGGTAGATCAGGGTTTTGGTTCTTTCTCAAGGGGTTGATAGATTGATTGCTAATTGATTGAATTTGTAGATGCAAATGTAGATATAGGTTAAAGTATAAAACTATAGTGAATTGTTATGATTTTAGGAAAGCATAATACTAAAAAATTGAAATGAAGTACAACACAATAAAGTGCAAACATAGAGGAACCTGGTATAGAAACTTGAGCTTGAGTTGGCTAGACAAGGGCATTGATGCCCTAGACCTAGAAATGAAAAACTTTGAAATCAAAACTCATATCTCAATTGGCCACTATCTATAGCCTCTTCCTATCTAGAATCAGTCTTAGAACTTTATATATCGCTAATTAGTCCCACTTTCCTCAATTTGTTGGCATTTGAGGCTTGAATGCTTGATTGACCAATCAGGTCTTTAATACTCTCCCAAATTCCTTTAGATCTATCACCTAGTAGGGAAAGGGTTGTGACATATAGGGGATTTCCTAAGTAAAACCCCATTTTGGTATTTCTACCTGCACAATGACTATGATGATGTAAAAGAGTGCTTACCCTAACTTGGGTAGAGGTAAATGAATAAAATAATGATAAATTGACAAGTGTTGCAAATCACCACTCCAAATATGTATTCCTTGATGGAATCAAGTCATTGTAATTATCACATTCAAGAAGATTTAGATTCTTAATTTGAATTCCTACAAGTGTTAGTGCTCACAAAACAAATAGACATGAAACATGAATAAACTCACTTGAAGACTTGACACATTGCTAATATGATGCTTGACTAAAATAATGTTGCAATAATACTCATAATTTTTCTCTTGAATAATTTTTAGGATTTTCAATTATCACTTCAAAATATTAGGATTTATTAGGATTTGAAATAGTGAAAAGGCATATTTATATGCATTTCTTTAATTTTTTATAAATTAATTATCAGTAATTGATAAGAAGGATTTTCAAAATTTTAAATGTTAAAATGTTGACAATGAAATATTCAAATTAGAGCTAAAATAGGTTATACAAGGGTGCTAACACCCTATTCAAGACCTATTTTGGGGCCTTTAGTGACATTAAATAAATATTAATTTATAATTTTCCAATTTAACTCCAGTTTTCCAAATACGATCATAAAGTGGGAAAATTGAAAACACAATTCTGTCTAGGCACATAAGGGAGAGCTAAGCATAGTGTGAAATTGTCAAGGGAAACAATTTACATTGCTACACCTACCTTGGATTCAACCATTCCTCCTACCAATATAACATTATGCATGAAGAATCCATATACCATCCTCCAATTTTTCCTACTCACCATCACCAAAATTCCACAAGACCTATCATACCATCAGTTGATGTGTTGTCATCCTCTCACAAAGGGACTCTGCTAAAATTGATCACTCACATGTTATGTATACATAAAAACTAATTCCCTTTCACATACCAATAACGACACTCTCTTGCCACAAAGTATTCATCCATATCGTGTAAATGAGACTAACAACACACCTATAGATTTAGAAGTGTTATGGTCAAGAATTTAAGATCCTTTCTAAACAAGTCTTAGATACAAATAAGGAGAATGAATTTTAGAATCTCTTAGAATATACAACACATTCCTCTACAACAAGAATTGGTTATTGACACCCTAATCCTTTGCATAATACATTCATTCCAGCCTCTATCCCAACACCACCCTATTACTCAATTGGTGATGGACTCCTTCCTACTCCACGCCCCTTTCCAAGAGAGAGTTACATTGCATGCACTTTTGAGAATGAAATTAATTAGCCTTCCACCTCATCGTGAGGGTAGCTCTAGCAAACAAACAAAAAATACATCCTTTCGTGCATATCATCAAATGTTTGGGATTTCTATTGATGAGTGTTGTGCTTTAAAATAAAATCATAATGGTTAATTTAATTATATGATATCAATATGGATCCATAAAAAATAATAAATTACTTATTATGGTATTGCTCAGGTTGCTATGTGGTATTTGTAGTATCATATGATGCTCATTTCTATACATGGGGCCACAAAACCATTTTCTACAACCATATTTCATCAATGGGGGAGCAACACGGTAATATCCACAATGGTTTTCCTTATCCATACACTTGGGGGTGAGGATATCTAATATTATGATGTGTGTATCCTTTCTAAAGAATCACCTTTTTATCCATTATCACCTTAAATTATTAGTGTATAAAGTACACTAATATTTTCAGTGGATATATTCCTCTGCTCATTTTGGAATCTTCTAAAACTTCAATCCATATTATGCCCCTTTAGTGGTGATATTACATGCACAAAATCCTCTAAGGTGTAGCCTTACAATTTTTTCATGTGCCCTTTTAGTGGTGGTATTATGCATCAGACTCCCTAAGGTGTGTTCAATATTTTATTCATTTGCACCCTTTATGGTGGTGTTATTTATAATGCCCCCCCGAGGTGTGGTTTGTGATTCATCCCCTATGACATTAAACTTTTTTATAGGTCTCCTAGGGTAATTTATCCCTTGTGATGTTAAATTTTTTTACACCCCCTGAGGTGATTTGTCCCCTATGATGCTAAAATTTTATATGCTCCTTGAGGCATGATTTATAAAATAGTCCATAGATCTAGAATAATAGAGCTTGATGGTCTATAAACTTGAACACCTTTTATATGGTCACCTAGCATAATACAACTTGTTTGCTAGTGGAGCCATGTGGTTCATGAGTAAACTAATATAACACAACTTTCTAGCCTTGTGAAACCCATCATATTAAATGGATACCTAACATAACACATCTTGCTATCTAGTTGATCTATCTAGATCATGAGTCATCTAGCATAATGTAGCTTTTTAGTCCTTATGAGAGCACCATTTTATCTAAAATCATATTTGATGAATGACGTTTGCTATTTTTGTACTAACCTTGTGTTTATGTCTTATTTTTATTTTTTGTGTTGTGTTTGTTATATGTCTACCTTGTGTCTTTTGCCTATTTTCTTCATGTATTGTCTTGTGTTGGCCTTGTGTCTTCATTGTGTTTGTTTTGTATCTTCATTATGTTTTCTTTTATGTCTTCATTGTTTATACTTCATTTTTATCATGTTGCATTACACCTCATGTATTTGTGTTCCTTTGTATTTACATTGGTGTGTCATAAGATCTTGAGCCTCGGGGCTAAAGTATCAATTAGATTTGATTATGTTCTATTTCTTCAATGTTTAGATAAAGGAAGGCCTTCTTGGCTTATTGTTAGTTTACTGTGAGTATGAGTGTAAGTTCATACTCTCACTAAAGTGGTGGTTAAATATAGCATCATAAATTGTCACCCTTGACAATTTTACACTAGGTTTGGCTCCTCCCTATGTACCTAGACCCAATTATGCTCTTAAATTTCCCATTTTATGATCATCTTCAAAAAATAAGAATTAAATTGGGAATTTATGATTTAATATTTATTTAACAATACTTGAAGACCCAAAATAGGTTTGGACTAGGGAACTAACACCCCTTTCTAGCCTATTTTGGTCTAATTTAAAATATATTATTTTTAACATTTTAACATTTAAAAATTGAAATTAATTTTTTATCTTTTGATAATTAATTTTTTAGGTGAACAAATTAATGAATATAAATACAATTCTTTTTCACCATTTGAAATCCTAAGGAAATACCAATGAATTTATTTAGAAATTGAGCATCTAAAAATTAATCAAGAGCATAATAGAAAATTTTACAACACTTATGATCAACCAAGATTCATGTTAGAAATGTATGAAGTTTATATGTGAGTTTTTTATGTTTCATGTTCATTTTTTTTGTGAGTACTAACACTTCTAGGTATTTCAATCAAGCATCCAATTATCCTATTATGAGATGATTATAATGGATTGAGTTCATCAAGGAAAATAGATATGCATGGTAAGTTACAACATTTGTCAATTTATTATTCTTTTTATTTAATTTTCCCCTACCCAACTGAGGTTAATCACTCTTTAAATTATTATAGATATTGTGGATATGGAAACACCAAAGCAAGGTTTGACTTAGGAAAGCCCCTATAAAACACAACCCTTTCTCTCTCTCTCTCTCTCTTGTGTGTAAGTGTTAGATTTAAAGTGAATTTAGGAAAGGATTGAAGTGGATTTTGCTTCTCTTTTTGGTTTCAAGTGGATAAGGTTTTCTAAACACTCACAAACATAAGACACATGAAAAATCCTAACTTAAGTGGTTTTATCAATCGTTGTACGTACAAGGTACATAAAGAAAAGATAGATATAAAATTTTAACTAGGCTTCACAAGAACAACTAGGGGTATCCTATATATACCACAAGGGTACATGAGGCCTAATCCCTAGATGAAAGGGAGTGTTGCCAAAAATTGGATGGAGAGTGTAACCCACTCACCATCTTCACTTCTCTAAGATATAAAGTTTGTAATAGCTTAGCCCAAATTGACAAGATTCCACTTCCAAGAGGCCTATATTTTGATTAACCACCTTCTCTTTATTATCTATAGGAATGAGGGAGTTGAGGGTGTCCCGTAGGGTGATGAAGCCCCTATGCATTCCCCCTAAAAAAAGGATCACTTATTTTTAACCCTCAAGATCACACTAAGACACAAGAAGGGAGCATGCATAACTATATCTTAGGAATTAAAAGATACTAATTTATTTTAGATCCCAAATCCAAATGTGAAAGATTAATTTTAAACTCAAGTTTAGACGTGAAAATAGATTCCAAATATAATTTTATAAAGAAAAATAAATAACAAGAATGAATAAAGAAACTATGACCACTTTTAAATTTGAAGGAGACAAGGTGATTTGAACAAATGTACCTAGTTTTCAACTCAATTAAGAATATACTTGATCTAATGTGAAGAGCTCTAATCCATCTTATAAAACAATTTGAATTTCATAAGATTCTAATTCCTACACACAAAGATCAACAACACAACATCCTAAAAAATAATAACACCTCAGATCAAGGGTTAGATACAGGTCGTATCTATCAAAGATGTTAGAAATTTAAATGTATACAATTTGATAATCATTTAAAATTAATTGTTAATTTTTTATGTCCACTTATTAGATGTGTAACATAGTAGATTAGATGTGCAACATACTATATCAAATATGTATTAAGTCACCTTAGAAGCATGGTAGATTATATCAAATGTATAGCAGGTGGCATCAAAATTGCAATATAATAGATCAGATGTACAAAATTTAACCTCTAAGGTGTAGCAGAATATATGTGTGGTAGGTCTACTTAAAAGTGTGGCAGATTATATTAGATGCATGATAGGTTATATCAAAAGCATAGAAAATTAGATCAAATGTATGACATATCACCTTCAATGTGTAGCAAAATATATCAAATGTATGACAAGTCTACTTGGAAGCATGGTAGGTTATATCAGGTGCATCATTAGAAGTGTAATAGATAGATTAGATGTGTAATAGACTACCTTTGAAGTGTAGTAGAATAGATCAAATGTATAGCAAGTCTACTCAAATGCGCCATAAATTTGATCAAAAGTACAAAACGTTGCTTAAAAAGTGTAGCAGATCACCTCAAAAGTGTAGGTCTATAACTTGATAGAAAAAATCTATCTAGAAGCCAAATATCAAATAATATATATCAAATGCACCTTGTGTCAACTCATGCACAAAATGTCAGCTCAGATGTGCCCTAGATTAGCTCATAAATGCATTAGATCAGCTTGGATGTGCAACAAAATGAATTAAATGTGTATTTTTTCTCTTGTAAGCTTTAAAATATGATTTTATAACAAAATATATTGATGAGAAAAATCATGGATGTGAGTCTCACCAGATGTGCCAAAATATGGATGATGAAAATGTAAATTATGTAAAAGAGGAACAATGCAAGGAAAACCAAATTCACACTCATAAACCACTCAATAAAGCTTAATATCTATGCATGAATCAAATAATAAACAATTATACCATAGAAAAGACCTTGATTTGCTCTATTGTTTTTCTTTGATATTTTCTTGAATGTTTGATATGTGAGTTTATGTTCAAAATAGCATAACCATGATAGCACAATGATAGTAAGAAAACATGAATTTGTAGTGATAATGATATATGTTCAAAGATAATATATAGAGAATTATATAGATAAATGTAGCTCAAGTTAGTGTTTCTCTAAGGTTATATGAAAATGACGGATTTTATTTATATGCTTTGCTTGATATTTGATCAATGGTGAAGATTAATTAGAAGAATCAATGGATAAGAAAATTTGAGATAGGGTAGAGCTAAAATTAGTAAATGGATAGGATTGATGAGGTGTAATGATTAAAAGAATCAAATTATATTTATTTAATTCATAAGCATAGTTGGAAAAATAAATAGAATATTAATTTTATTTATTAATTTGGGAGGGAAAGAGGTAATTAAATATGTTATTTTAATTTATTTAATTATGAAAGAAGTGTTACCTAATTAAATAATTTTTGAGTGGACCAAAAATAATAATTTGAAATTATTTTAATTTATATTGGAGGGAAAATGATAAAAAATTAATATAGATATAGAGAAAAAATTAAGACAATTAAATAATTTAAAGAAGAAATATTAACTTACAAAATAAATATAGATAGAAGAATTGATGAGAAAATGGTAAAATGGAAAGATGAAAATGTATTAACCATTTTTAGGTGTCTACATTATAGTGTTTTACATTTCTCAATAATTTTATCATAGTGGAACCTCAATTGTTGAATTTGTACCAAACAAAAAAGGAAAAAAAAGCACGGGTCATATCTCTCCCTATCTCTATAGTTTTTCAAATGCCACTCTATATCATCTATCATGATAATTTAAATAATTTAAGTGTAATTATTGTGTAACATCCAAACATTGCAGGTTGATTTATATTGCCCTTTGCTTCTTGTCCCTATGGTTATTTTTGGAATTTCTCTAGCTCACCTAGATCTTCAATGTGCCTCTTAATTGGCTGGCTAGTTTGGGCAAGTGACAATCAAATTAGGTTTAGTTTTATGTCGTCAAGTTTGATTTAAAGAGTGGAAACCCCATATGGTAATATGTCTTGTTACTAGATCATAACAGCTTAATATATATAACTTATTGATATTTTCCGTCCTAAAAGCCTTTGAAGTGTAGCTCACTGTTGAGCATGGGCTGCACATGGGCTGCTGAAGAATAATAAATTTGTTGATAAGAAAGTTTGAAAAACGAGGACGTAGCAGTTAAAGGAAAGGCAATTCATAAATAGCTTGCCAACTGTTGAAATAACATGTCTGATACACAATCGGATTTTATATCCAAAAGTAGACGCTTGCCAATGGATGATTTACCATTATTCTCTACTGTCTCTGTTTATAATAATATTATTGAATGGCTGTTGTCACTGTTAGAGACGTCTACATCTCTTAGAACAAATCCACTAACTGTGGACTGAGTGATATGTTCAACCAAAACTAAAACCAAACAGAGAGGTCACACAGATCTGTCCCCACTGCAATAAAGTATAGAAGACAGCATGGAATAAAATTGTAATAAAGTCAAAAATTTCATTGAAATGGTTAACCAGTGTACAATTTTGTTGGCCTCCCAGCTATTTTTATCTAAGAAATCTTAGGCGATTGCACAAAGCAAGTATACAAGTAAAATGTACTCACACGTAGAGTAGGTAGTATGCCTTCAAATATTGGCCTTCTACCTTTCATTTCTTCGACTTTACAGTTTTAGAGACGAGCATGGAGGCAAATGAAGTGAAAGCAAGAAGGTGCCACTTTGTAATGGTGCATGGAGCAGGTTTTGGGGGTTGGTGTTGGTATAAAGTTGCAGATCTTCTTGTGAAGGCGGGGCACACTGTATCTTCCCTTGACATGGCCAGCGGAGGTATCGATCCTACAAATGCCGACAGTATTTCATCTTTACAAGAGTACAATCAGCCACTCACAGACTTCTTTACAGCTCTTACTTCCGAAGAGAAGGTATGTATTTGTCCAAAAATTTAGCTTAAACAGCACACTTTAAATTTTGACGAAGAACTTTAAACTGGCAAGAAATTTAAATGGTTCTAGGAAAATCCACAGTCAGCAATTCACCATCAATAATTCACTGTCAGCAATTTATCCCGGTGACATATTCATCACATATACAATTCATTACTAACAATTCATCGCT
>VDFB02145716.1:0-16071 GCA_007258455.2 Sequoia sempervirens | reverse complement strand
TGCCCAACACATTGGGTAGAAGGAAAAGAGTACATTCCCTATCCAAATGTAATGGGATACGGCACCCCAACTTGGTGTTTGTTGCTTAGTAGGGTGTGGGTAGTATGTAGTTGTTGAGTAAGCTCCAACAGAATGATTCTATCATTAGAGTAGCATGGTAGCTGGTAGAGTCTCACTAAAAACCCCTTTTCTTTGATGCATGCGAATTTTGGGAATTGGATGAATAGATATCCAAACCATTTATGAGCGCCTTTGTGCTTTGCAACACCCTTTTTTCATAGTCTCCTGCAGGGTTCTGATAATATGCCCAATGAAGGAATCGTTCACTCTTATGTATCCCTTCTTGAAATTATTGTATTGTAAATGGGGGTAGTAGTCATATACCCTTAGTTGTCCCTTCTTGGTCCCCAATGTTCTAGCACAAAATAACCCTTTGTATGGGAACTTGAATATGAGAAGGTAGAGAAAATATGAGTTCATTTAGAACTGTGAGGTCTTCTTCACCACCATGAATTGGTCATGCAAGTTGTTACTTATCATCTTTTCCCAGTGAAAGTTGGCAGTACCTCAGAGGATCACTTCGACGAAATAGAACATCCATTCTTCGAAGAAGGTGGTAGCAGGTAGGCCCATCACTCTGCTAAGGAATGTGACCAGATCATGATATTCTTCCAAGAAATTGCTCCTACATAACTTTTGGGGCACCTTATTGGTACTACCTCTCTTTTCCTTTAGCCATGATTGATTGTTTTGCCTCTTACATCTGAGAGGATCTTGCTGCCATATTTTAAAGGAAAATCGCTTTTCTATTTCCTACATTTCATCAAAGATCGGAATACCAAATTTCTTGTTGTTAGATTTGGAAAATAAGTCTGCCAATACCCTTCCATATTTGGCAATTATCTTTTTTCTAAGAGAGTGATAGCACTCTCGACACACCATTACCAAATTTGGAGAAACGAGAGTGGGAGGAAAGCCATCTACTTTTGCAAGGCCACTTTCTTTGATTCTCAAGGCTTCCTTAGTAGTGGACTTGATAATCACCCTTTGCTTGAATTCATCAATGTTCACATGCTCGAGGTTGGTGTCAGAGATTGTGTCCCAGTTGGACATGATCTTGGGAATGCATTCTACTCTATGGAACTGGTACTTCATCCACTATTTCTCTTCTTTCCCCTTGGGAGTTCTGGTGGGTTTCTTTCCTTTGTCCCCACTGGTTTCTTTGATGGCCCCTCAATAGGCTCCATAAAAGTACCTTAATAGATTAAGGAGATGAATGTTAGTCAAATCCTACAAATTCATTATTAGATGCATTTATACACCTTTAGAAAATCATGACATTCATCATTGTTTGCTATTTGAAGCTCATTTGGGCAATTTATGAGAATACGGGTTTGGGGGTGTAGGTTTCCCCTTTGCAGAAACCACTATGATGAAAGCCATTAAGGAATGGTGTTGGAGCCATGGAATCTTGTAGAAGACATCCCAATAGAGAATTCTTGCATTGTACAATTGTAAGGAAAATCTAAGGAAAAGTCATTTAGCACATGTGAAACCTTAGATGGAAGCACCCTTAGTTATTTTCCTTTATCAAATTGATCTTTTCTAGCTCATGTGGGTGTGGGGAATGCAGGTGTAGTCGGTGGAAAATACGTTAGTGTTTTGTTGCTAAAGGGCAGCTAAAGGTGGATGACATCTCACATGCATAGTTCCACACTACAGAATCTGCATGACAGTTTGTCTTAGTCAATTTCATTACAAACGTCTTTGGCATGCACATGGGATTCCCCTTAGTTGATTCAGTCTAGAGACTTGGTCACTTCAAGAGGTGTGGGTATTAGATGAGTGGAAGATGTGTAGCAGAGGGCTATTGAAGTTTCATCACTAAAGAATGGCCTTATGAGGACGCCGTTCTGGTAGTGGCAACCCATTGAAGGGGCCTGTTGATTAATTTGTTACTTGTACATTTTATATGGATGACATTGGTGGGTTCTAAGTTTGAGTAGCGAGCAAGTAGTGAAACTTTACTATAGAGGAACAACACTGGGGTGATGACCTTCCATGACTGGTTGTCCACAAGAGTAGACCCATAAAAGTTTCCCATCCCAAAGCTTTGCAATGGTGGTCTTATGGTTTCACCCTTGAGGAAGAAGAGCATGCGGGGCCCACAAGGTGGGGAGGCACAGGTGTTTTTCTGCTAGCAGAGGCAGTGAGATGACTGCCTCGTGCAGATGACAATCTGTATACATAGGCCCAGTTGAAGGTTCTGACTTATTTATTTGACGGTGTATTCCAAAGTTTTTGATTTTAAGCAACAATGATTGTGATACTCGCTTGATAGAATGATGTCGAGGCTTTATCATTACTGGACAACAATGACGTGAGAACATCCCATAGGTAGAGTCCTACATAGGGATCTCTGCACAACATCATGAACTTAACCATTTCATCTTTAATGCAGGATTCAATGGATGCGAGAAACGGACTATGAGAGGGTGTATGGGTTTTGCTATTAAGGAGCAACATTAAAGTGAGACAACCTTCTACAATGAGCAACCCACCTATAGAGGCCTACATCATGTCAATGATCTACTTGATTTGGACCAATACTTAATTCAACATTCTTAGGGCAGTGGATGATGTGCGATATGCAAAGCAGGTGGCCTTGTTAAGTTAGCCATTAGGAGCGACTTTTGTTGAGTGGACTTCCCACAATGAAATCTCGAGGGGACGAACCTGCAAGGCAACAAAGAGAATGAATTTTTGAAGGCAGCTCAAGGTTTTCATTTAATATGAATATGGGAATGGAACAATGGGTGACTACAGGGGATGTACCATTAGTCACAACAAAGAAAGGACAAAATCCCGTGTGAGAACATTTGAAAACCCCTAGGAGAAACCCTCGTTTAAATAGAGTGATGAATACATAAATGAGATACACGAGATCCTCAACATTTACTTTAAACAATATCCAAAATTGGGTTTAAAAAATGAAATTAGGGTTTAATGGATTTCAATTTTAATTAGCTAAAATCCTAGCTGCAGAATTTTTTCTGACAATTTAAACAGCCGACAAAGAGAAAACAACATGGATTCATACCTTTAAATCACAAGGGAAACTGAAAAAAATCCAGCTTGAATCCCCTGATCTACTTTGCGTGCATGGATGCCTCCTTTTCTCTCTTCAAATTAGAAAATAATAGATGAAAATGACATTTGGGAGGCAACATAATTATAGGTAACCTCTCATTAATGCGGGTGTTAAATGCAAGTACGACCGAGGATTGGGTAGGTGAGGTGTAGAAACCCATGCCATCGTGGATGCCTGACAGAGTCCCAAATGGAGAAATGGGAAGCAGAGCCTATAATGTGGGAAAAATTTAAAGGTTGGCCATAGAGAAATGGAAAAATGGGGGTAGTGATCTACACAAGGAAACCTGTAGTAGTGGGCCTGCCAGGGAAGATGGATGTGGTGGCCAACAGAGGGTGAAAATCTGTGGTACAAGTCTTGCAATGACTCAAAACTTAGTGAAATTTGGGCAGGTGAACTTGGGCAAGGTACATTTGATGATTTTGAGGCATGTGACCACTTTAAGCTCAAAATAGGGGCATGAAAAACAAGGTGAAAACAAAAATGACCCGACGAAGGCAGAACAAAGAGAGGGGGTCCTTGGTTTGAATGGGGTGTGTGTGCTATAGGCACAACAAGGATATCTAACAATACCTTATGCAAGGCCTATTGGACCTTGTACAAAGGGTATCACCCCTTAAAGAGAGCACAACCTCTTTTAAATCTCACTTTCGGGGGTGTGGGGTGTGGCTCCACATGGCCTCCCACCCTTTAATATATATTTTTAATTTTTTTCAAAATAATTTAAAACATTTAAAATATTCAAAAAATAAAAAATCTAAAAATAAAAATAAAATTCAAAACATAACCCCAAATTTAGTAAATCTACTACATTTAGAAAATATTTTAGTAGGACCCTAAATTTAGCTATTTTTCTAAAAATAGAAAATACTATCAAATTTAGTAGCTTTTCTACATCTAGTTGAGATTCAAATATAGTTGGTGGATTTCTATATTTTATAACACCTCCAAATATATGTTGATTCATAAATTTAGTGGTGATGTCATGCTAACATTAGTAGACAATTTTTTATTTTTAGCCCCCTCTCCATTGTGTTTTCAAATTTATAGTTCATCTTTGAAGACTCATAACTTGGGTTCATGATGTCTGATTTTTAAACAATTTTTTTTGTTTAGGATAATTTTCATTCTCTAAATTTTGGTGTAGATGGTTTCTAACTTTTATGCATAGAATTTTTTAGAAATTTTAATTTTGTTTGTGTAAATAGATGTTTTCCTAATCTAGTGTACCAAGGTCCCTATTTACATGTTAAGTCCACTTAGGTCTTTAGATGGAATATTTTTAGTTATCATTACATAGGGGGAATCTTTCTAGTTAAGCATTAGTTGTCACTTATCTTTTTTCAATTAATGCTTGTGTCTTAGGTCATTTAATATTTGTTCAAGTAGTTATCTCATTGTACAAGATTAAGACACATTGTTCAAGTAGTTATTTCATTGTACAAGATTAAGACACATGTTAAGATCTTGCCTATTTAAGCAATATAGCATTTGTACATCCTAAACAATTCAATTCATTGTAAGTCCAATATATCACTACAATCTTGAGTATTGTATATTGGCCATATCTTACATTCCCATTGTTGCAATTTGATGTTCTTGCTTTTCTCTCTTATAGAAGGTTGTTTTTGGTTTTTGTAAGTGATCCTAGAGGCTTGAGTTCTTGAGTGAATCTAACATGGTATCAGAGCTTTAGAATTGTAAAACCATTGTAATATCCCACAATAAAATTTAATACAAATTTGAAATTTATTAATTTCTACCAAACTAAAAATTGAGAAAATCAGGTAGATTGAATTTTGCATCAAAACACTCCAAAATAAAACCAAATATTATGAAACCAATGTAGAATGTTTCATTTCATATTTTGACATGGCTTTACATAATATTTTCTACTAAATACATTAGGTAACAACAATAAACATCTGCTGCAAATTACATCAAGAAATCTTCAACTAGAAACTCAAATACACATTGAAAACTATAACAAACTTCACAACAACTCTCCATGCTTAACACACAAATTTTCTATAAAAAAGAATGAAAGAACAATCCAACAACAAAAAAACCATGGACTCCAAGCTACAAATGGTTTACACAACCCATAAAAGCAAAATAATCCCAACTATGCAAACTATGACTATCCTGCAATGCACAACTTCTAGAATTAAATTGCAACAATTTAGATCTACACTATGGTAACCTCTATGTGAGATTACACTATGTGAACCTTTGACTCCCATCCTTAGTTCATCTAGAAAACCTCAAACATCCCATTCTTGAGTCTTCTTCTCCACAGGTTTGACAACCTCTGAAGAACAACAAATGCAATACCAACAATAATTTGTAATGAATGAATGAAAAAAAATATTTTTCCCTTTAAGTATTCCAAACAAAAAATTCAAATTTGGGCACTAAGATGAGGGAAATAATTGTGTAACTCCTCTTTCCCAAATGGTTGCCAAAAATTAGCCATTTCCTATAATTATTGTTTTTTTGACTTATTTCCATAAGCAATAATTTACTGCTTTTCTTGCCATAAAATTATCCATCCAAACCCACAGCCAAGTATTGGTGATGAAACACATATAATATTTATTTTATCTTGAGAAACATACTTTTCTTAGTTTTTCCATGAGTCATGACTTACTATTTTCAAACAACTTGACTTACTAAAAATAAAAAACTACTTTTTTTAGAAAAAGGGGACATGACAAGTCCTCCCTTCCCAAAATTTCTTGTCCTTAAGCAATTTAAAATGTGCATATCTAATATCATGTAGCAAAATAGATCAATCATACCAAACTATATACCAACCCTTGATCTTGTACCTATGAAGAGTTGCTCTCTTTGCCAAAGAGCATTGTGTAGAAATGAGGACTTAGATTCCTTTGTTCCAATGCTATGAATCCAAAATAACCTATTGCAATAAAAGCTCTTATATGTGTAAGTAATTTATGCATTCATTCTCATACTCTATCTGAAACACATCTTCCCACAAAGGTTTAATCAACTTGTCAAATGCACTAGTGTGCTCGATGAGATGAACCTATAACTTAATAAAACCTTTTCCAATTATACCAATTTAATTTTTGCTACCTTTAGGACTGATATAAGATATAATACACTCCCCATCATAGAAAATATTAATTTTGGAAATAGTTACTTCTCTTACCTTCATAGTCCTAAAATATTTAGTGCAAGAATGTGTAACAAATAGCCCATACTTAACCTTAGCTTGTGAAATATTTCTTTCAGAATCATGGAATGATCTATGGTAGCAAGAGTACAATAGAGGATTGGAAAATGACATCATACAAAAAAAACATTCATACTGCAATTCTCCCAAGTCTAAATTTGCAAGAGACAACTCATCTGTATTGAAGTTGTTCTTCCTGAGACTATCTGTAAACACAAACTTATCACCCCATTTTTGTGACTCATCACTTTGAATATTATGCCAAGGAATACCATACTTTTTTAGGTACACCCAAGAAAGCAACATTTTATAATCTCCAATACATATAAATCCCATCAAATACTCATAGAATCTCCAAATCACACAATATTGCCAATATTGTTTTGCTTCAAACTAAAAAACTAAAGCCACTAATTTTGAAGCTAATATGAATTGGGAAAATAACAATGAGAAATGATCTACAAGAGCATCAAATTGATCTACAATAGCAACACACTCACCAAAAAAAAAAATCCATAAGTCTTCACACTTCATTGGATAACTACAAACAACACACATACTACACTATAGGAACAACTTCCATGTATCTTCTCCAAAAAAGTATTATGATGGGCAGATTAGTGCTCTCTAATATTGTATAACTTATTCTAAAATCATCAAGAGGGGATTTCTCCCCCAAACACACCAACCTATAGTTGTTCATAATTGAATTTAATGAAATCAACAACATGCAATTGATGTAACAACTTCCAAAATGAAAAACCTGAGTAATAGTCATTAGTATATCTAATGTCGAATTAGTGGGCAGCCATGTGAGGTTTGAAAAGATATTCACTAACATCTGCACACCTTTGAAATTCTTCAAAATCACGAACCTATAAATCATTTTCTTCAACAAATTAAATGATTTAGAGAAGAATTTGAAACCATTTCTTGAATTTTTTTTCTCCATGCTTCCAATATTTATGGAGCTTCCCCTTTGCAAAACAACCATAACAAATCCATTTCCTACAAAATCATGTCTCATATAAAAGTATGGTAGGAAATCTGAATTGAAAAGTACATAGCTTGATATGGTTACCTTCACAAACTTAACCCAAGCTTCTTGCGTTCTTCCCATCAATGTTGTAGCTTCTTTCTTTGTTCACATTGAAAGTATTACACATGGTGTCACACCCCATAGTATATTTACCTAGTTACTTTTACCTATCTAGATGAAATACTTGCATATGTGTGTGTGTTTGTAACTTCGATGGGAATAAATGTGAATGTACTTTGTTTGTATGAAAAATTGGAAATATAATGAATAAATGGTTGATTCAAATTGATGTTATTTATATGTCTCAATTCTGACTATAGAATATATACTGCAAGTGATTGTTTTGTGATCAATTGACTACCTTTGCAAATGTGCCAAGTTGGTTGTAGGTACAGGTTCATGCCTCTCGAAGGGAGGGAAGTATCACTTAGGAGAAGAGTTTTGGTCTAGAAACCCTTAAAGAGTCTAACTGAGCTTTCACACACTCATTTTTAGAATAGTCAAGTCAATAGCTTTGGTATAAATGTAAGATACCTTGAATTTATTGTTTAGGAGAGGTTTTGTTTGAGTGTGAGGTCATGCTTGAATAAGTGTTTGATTTTCTTTGTATTATTGAGTACTTCTTTAAGAGTACAATCGATGAGATATATACATAGGATGTACATATATGTACATATACACATGTCTACGATGAAATCATACACATGAGTAATTTGTGCATAGGTATATGTAAATAGACGTATCTACACATTCTTATGGGTGAATTACCCATGTGCATGGGAACATCGAATGGATAAAATGATATGTATATATATGTATATATATATTTAGTGTATATATGTTAGTCAATATTATTGCTTTTATGTATGTTTGAAGATAATGTTATATATATATGATGAATATATATATATGTGTATATGTGTATATATATATATTGTTATATGTGTATGTATTGACATGAAGGCAACATCCATACAAGTATATACATATATATATACATATATATGTATACATGTATACATATACATGTATATGTATACATGTATACATATACATGTATATGTATACATGTATATATGTATACACATGTATATATGTATATATATACATATGTATATATGTATACACATGTATATATGTATATATATACATTTGCAATATTAATTTGAATAGTAAATGGATATAAGTTTATGGATTTGAATATCGAATGAAGTATATTTATAATTGTATGAGTTGATATATATATATACACATATATATACATATATATAATAACATGTTAATTTATTTTTATATATGTATAATAAAATATATATATAATGAATCTATATATATATTTGTATTATTATTGATATTACGTAATGCCCCGCCATGCGACCCTAGAGGAAGTTGCAATTTAACTACTCAAACGTACATTTTTTTTTTGTTTAAGAATAATTAACATGCAAGATCACTATCCATTGCCAACAACCTCTAAGGTTACGAGACTGAGATTACTTTAAAACCCAAACAAGAAACATGAATTGCAACATAACATTTAATTACTTACAGAATTAAGAACTCATACATTCCATACATGAAAAATTACATCAAAGGATAAGAGATACCACATGTTCCAATAACAATTATTTACAATAAGGTTACAACTCTCATTCCTCGAATGAGGCAAATCCAATAAACATGGTTACAAATTACAACTTCCACCTCAATACAAAGAGGGGTAATAAATTACAATAATAACGGAAAAGAATAAAGCATGAAGGTACTGGATCCCACGAGCTCTCCAACTGGAAATCTCGTCCACATGAACAAGAAGATGACCCAACGGATTAAGGTACACGTTCCACCCAACCATGTGATACCTGAAGGCTCACCCCCTGTGCTAGGAGATAGTAACAAGGAATTCTAGACAAGACCATCCACCCCTAGACACAGGCTAACTCACACTGACACAACCAAACACATGAACCATACATCCATAAGGATAACACATGTACAACTCCAACATCACTAACATAGGTCACATTGCTTCCAGAAATAAAACAGATCGAGTATGATAAGAAGACCATACACATAAACCCAAATACCAACTGTTGTCATAGAAAGAGTGTCATCACACAGCTCATCATGGGATATCCTCTGGGAATCTTCCTAGGCTTTGACCCCCACTATGAGTTGTCCTGGTGGCCTCTACCGAATCCTCAGCACCCATACTCACTCATGTAGAATCAAATACCTCTCGTAAGGACAAGATAGATGACCTTGCCATTCCAGGCCTTCTGTCTCATCCCAAGTCTATACAAGCCCTTGCGTCCATGAGCGAGGCTCAATTATCTTAATTAATGTGAAAAACTACCTAACTTCTAAGTACATTAATTTAGTTATCACTTGATTAAACCACCTCTAAAGGTTTCCCAGTTTACCTCTTTGGGCTCTGGCCCCTAACAGAAGCCACTCTTCTACTTGACAACATACCAAACCAAAACCAATCACCAAGGGAATACCAAGTGCAAACCAACAAGATAAAACCACTTCAACTCTAGGAGGAACATAAAATGAAAATCCACTCCAACACAGGAGGCAACAAGAGTCAAAACCCTCTCCAAACACTGGAGGCAACAAACACATAAACCACTCATTCCAAAGGAGGCACGAACCATTCTCGTTCGTGAAAATCAGGTAAAACAACCGGATACAACTATACGCCCTACCCAAGGCAATACAATGGTTGAATAACATATTATGACAACCCACACAATTAAATGAAAACCCCATTTGGAAGACTTACATAAACAAATCACTCCAAATAGAACAAACAACTCAATCAAAGAGTTCCCTAGCCTTTGAAAGAAAAACTTAGTACTACCAAAGTACACTCATAAATTTACAATCATAACAATATTGCCCATACAATACCAACAAAAATTCGCTTAAATCAACAATCATAAAAATACATGTTCTTTAAATAACTAAAGATGTCTTTCAACATAACGATCTTTTCTCATAAAACAGGAACCAAAGTCCATATATACCTCATATACTTAATCTTTTAACTATTCATATAAGTTCTAAACAATATAATTTTTATGAACCTTATCTATTCCTTGCAATCTGGAAAACAAACAATATTCCCCATTCACCATTTAAGGCAATGGAATATAAGAACTTTTAAATAAAATTCTACTCATTATAACAACATCATAATAAAATAACCCTTTTCTTTACACATATTTAATATCATCAATTTTGCTCTAATTATAATCCATATAACTTAACCACGTACATAATCCTAACATTTAACAAATCCTTTACAAGAACTTTAAGATTCCATCAAATCAAACAGGTCGTTGTAAACACATTAATCATTTCAATTACAACCCTAACCCTTAACAAATATTTAATCATTGCACTAACCTTAATTTCCAAAATACAATAGCACTAATTTTAAAATCAAAAACTTACATACACCTTCCAACTCAAAACACAATTTATATATATTTGTAATACTAAAATAAAATAAAATTTAAAAATTAAAAAAAAAGAAAAAAACACATTAGGTAGGCAGCGGCTCCTCCCAAAGGGAGGCGGGGTTACCCACACAACCTCCCCCCCTCCCCAAGTGGGGGTGTTTGTCAGTAGGCGTGACACCCTACCTCCACAACCCCTTTCCACCATGAGGCGTGTGAGGCGACCCCCACTCCCCTCACAAAACTCAAATAAAACCTTATTTTAATTTATATTTTTTTTATAATTCATTCAATAAAAGAAAACAGGGTAGACCCCTGTATAGGAAAAAACAATTCCTGTGTAAAACTTTTTTGGAAACCAATTTTTCCAGAATTAAAAAAAATAGTATATTTATAAAATATACTTCTATGTATATATATATATATATATATATATATATATATATATATATATATATATATATAATAGGATATATATATAGGTATATTTATAAATATATACCTAAAATTTCCATTTTCAGTCAAACTATGCAATTGCACAACAAAATTTTGCAATAAAAAAATAAATTTGTCAACACAATATTTGGGTTAAGTTTCAGTTTGAAATGAAAATTTCTTTTGGTTTTCTTTCTATTTTTTTTTTCCATTGTTTGATTCTTGCTTTGTTTTCTATCCCATGATTTCAACATAATTTCTTTGCAAGTTTAGAAACAAATTTGACATGGGTTTTCATTGAACTTCAAACAGAATTTTAAAAAATTTCCAACAGCATAATAAGATTTGAAACTCTTTCAAAATGAAAAAAACAAATCAAATGAAGAACCGGGTTTTTTTTCTCCAAAGCTTGAAGGATTCAAATGGTGCTTCCAAATCTTTTTCCGGCCCACCCAAGAAATTCAACCTTCTTCTTCAAATCCAAACAAAGCCACAAGCAAAACTCTCCACCAAATTGAAAATTAAAAATTATATGAAATTGCATTTCCTCACATAGAGTTTTTCCCCAAATTTAGTCAAACCCCTAAAATATCCCATCCACCAAATTTATTGCAATTTTGGGGATATTTCCATTTATTTTAAAATTTAAAACAAATTTACTTTCCAATTGAAATTTCATGCATTTCAAAATTTCTTTTTAACCAAAAAGAATTCAAATTTTGTAAAGAATTTATTTTATCTATAATTTTCAAAAAGTGTTATTTAAAACATATTTTCATTTTTATTTTAATTTAACTCTAAATATCCAAACATGATTTCCATTTTTATTTTAATTTAAATCTTAATATCCAATAATGCCAAAACAATTAACTTAATTTAATTTATCACCATTAAATTAATTAATCAATAAACTAAATCTAATCTAAGATTATATTATTTTATTGATTAAATTAAATTAATCAATAAAATAGCTAACATTTCAATATTGCAACTAGATATATTTAATCATCATTTTAACTACACCCACCATTTAATAACCTTTATAATATGAAATTAAATAAATAACCAAGGAGAAAAGGACCATATTAAAACAACTAAACCCAACTACAACCCGATGACACACTATGACTAGGGTGATGACTTGGCACAGAAAACCTAGCTACTATCTCCCAATCGATTACCGTTGGTCAATAGACATGCTCAAACCTGTGAAATCAGGTGGAGTCGATATCATGTACCTATCAACCTACGAACAAAGAGCATATCAAACATGCATATATATAACATAATAAACACACCGTGAAGAGGAAATCGTAGAATCATAGGGCACTCGCAAGTGAGTGATGTGATCTCATCCCTTTCACCAATACACTCATCATAGACTGACAGTTCCATCATAAACAAATATCTCGTGCAATAATGTGTTACAATAACTAATCATCATTACACCAAATTAAAACATGTCAAATAAATTAGCATCAGATAAGATACATCACATCACACAAATAGACTATCACTCTATAAATAGCGATCAAATAACACACACATGATAAAGTATCTCAATAACCAAGAAGCACATCCAGCAAGCAGACATATTATTCCGGCCAGAAAAGCAAACAAAGAGGTATTACATATCTTGTAATGTTTGAATAAGTGCCAATTATATATAAAGCACTAATGTTTTAAAATTCCAAGTGCATACTATATAGACTATAGTATATAGTGCACATCTTATATAATGTTTGGTGTAGCAATGAAGAGCATGCACTAAGGCAATGCTATAGACAATTATCATGAATTGCCATGCTTGCAAATGGAGTGCAACATAATAGAGGGCGCGTGGGAAAAGATATAAGACTTAATCAAGAGTATTGAAAGCTATTTGAAATGCATTTGTAAGCTTTGACTTGGTCTTAAATCTGCAAACACCAACAACACATAAGAAGTTTATGTGGTGCCAAATTATGAATACTTGCATTACTTTAGAAGCCTATTTTATGAGTTTTGTCTAGCGATGGAAACCAAACTAAATTAGAGAATACGTCAAGTAGATGTTGGAATGAATAGAGTCAACCGATTTGATTATTTACCTTGCATATATAAAATGAATTCTTGCTATCCATGAATGAAGTGACCTACTATGTTATTTTGTTGAGTATTAAGTTTGAAATTTTCCACCTTTTGTTTACCATGTTGAGTCGAATCATATAAACTAAGAAGTGTTGATTCATCTACCTCATTTCTAGCCTATATATGCTAATTTTTGTGTATAAATAGAGGCGTTCTTTACCTCAAAGGGATACATTTTTGCACTTTGTTGTTATTTTCTGAAAGTTGCTCTATTTTTCCTAAGTTTTGTGAGAGTTAGAGGGTGATTTTGCAAGTGATTTATTGTGAGAATTTGTGAGGGTTTTTGGAAGAGTGGAAGTAACTTGTTGTCAAGTTGCAAGCTGATTTGAGGAGGCTAGGATTGGAAATCAACTAGATCAATTGGAGCTTTATACTTACAAGCATGCAAAATCTTACTCTTATGATTTTTTGATTTTAGTTTGATTATATATCACTTTTTGTTTTTTGGAAAAGTAATAAGCTTTTAGGGAATGATTGTTTTTAGCATTTATGAATTGAAAGTCATTTGTTGTTATAGATTGGATTCTCTATTGTTTGAGTGATTTTACATGATCTATATTAAAGAGTGGGTGTGTGTGTGTGTGTGTGTGTGTGTGTGTATAGTATTAAGTTCTTCACCTGAGTGGGGTCTTTATAGCTTAAGTTAGTTTGACTTGGTAGGTTATGGAAACACATGTTTAACCTAGTAAAGGAGTCATAAAATACTTAGTGTATATAGGTTGTTCCTAGGGTTATAGATTATCCAAAGGGGGGAATTTCCTATGCATAGAATATAATTGGTCTTAACAAATCAAGTTAGAATGGTGGATGAGCATGTGACATCCATTCCAAAAAAAGGGTGATGAATATTTTGGCCAAAGTGGTGTAATTCACCACTAGTTACACTGTTAGTTCATTGTGTTACTTAAATTAATGCTAGTCTTAGATTGTCATACACATAGAACATAGATGAGTTGTATGGTAAAGTTCTACTTATGCAAGACACAACACCAGCTCAGGATAGGCTAGTATTTTGTGGTTTCCAAACAAAAGCTCTTCGTCAAAGGGTAGGGCCATCTTACCATATGTGGTAGATGTGCGGGGGACCGCAATTAGTTCATGGATGGCGGAAAAGCGCTTGAATGATATGCTTCTCCTCTCAATCGGCAAGCCAAGATTTGAAAGGGGATTTCCTGGATCAATTGTATTTCTAGTGCCTATGGAGCTCAAATGAGCTATGTATGTAACTTGTATCTATTTCTTTGAAAGAGGGAAAATGTATTTTATATTTGGATTATGAAATCATTTCTTTGGAAATATTGTACAATTCGTTGAATGAAATGAGAAAGATATTTTGTTGCTATCATGTGTGTATTTTATCTTGCTTTGAAAAGAAAAAAAATTATTGCTATGTGTTTAGCCATTAGATTAAATTCACTTGTGGTAAAACATAGGAAAATTACTATGTAGAACAAGGGGCATGTTACATGGACCACTGAGATGCATGATATTGAAATCATTACCACTTCCCTTGAGTTTCTTCCACTGTTGTACCTTCACATGTGAATACCCTTAATGGAGACATCTTGTAACTCCTCATAAACAAAGTGTAGCATATGTCAACCTCATGCTCTCAAATTGAATGGAGCCCAACATTTGTGTTAAGGAAGCCCAAATATCATCCCCTGAACCATCATATCCTTCCACAATTGGATCTAAAATAAAAAGTACATCACATGAGTTGTTTACCTTTTTAATCCCTTCCAATGATTCTTTTGTTGCATCCTCTTGAGAGCCCTGAATGCCAATGTCTTGGTCAAGATATGTGACATCATTCTTCCACATAGTTTCCAACTCTATGACATGTTGGATTCCTCTATCCAAGGGTATTCTTGGGAACATGTTATTGAAAAATATACTGTGCTGATTTGGCAACATTTGAAAATCAAAATGAAGATTATAATCCTTACCATAACATGTGATAGCATGCACATCCTCCATCACCAAAAATCTTGTTATCCATGAAGCCCGTCTCTTGCAAGAAGTCTTCATATATGTTTCTACTCCCATTGTTTCCTTAAAAACTCCTCCCAACACCATATTTTTCCCTTCACATCTGTTCTTTATTATTCTAAAATGATGATTATGTAGAAAGTCACACATGTAATGCAACCATTGCACACACATAACTATTTGAATACTCAAAGAGTAGAATGCATTGCATACCCAATGTTTCAATATTGAGATTTGTAATCTCCTTAGTGGTTGCATCAGATTAAAATTGTATTCTCCATCATGATTCTGTTGCACTACTTTGATACAATTGGATGTTGAGTATTTTGAACAAGAAAACACTTTTACAAATATGGGATTCATCCCATCAACAATTTCAGCCTTCATTTTCCTTTCAATATCTTCTTTTTGTGGCTCTTTGGATAAAGCACCAAGATTCCACACCATCATGGTGTTGCAAAAATGAAAGTTTTGTGGAAAGATTGAAGGTGTTGTCATTGATGTCAACCGGTCAACTGGTTATCGACTAGTTGCTATTGGTTGTATATGTCGAGGATATTGAGAAAATTGTAATAAAGATATGTTGCATGTGTTCAATGGTTGCTCCAGATTTGCGCCTGTGGTAGTGCGGTTCAGACATGTTCATGGTTGTTATTAG
>VDFB02145714.1:0-20594 GCA_007258455.2 Sequoia sempervirens | reverse complement strand
TAAAACTCACTTTGCAACTAATCAATGAGAGATCTTCAGTTTTGACAAAAACCGAGAAAGATAGCTATCAGCAAAGCAAAGATCTAGTCTAGTGAATGTAAGATATATCAAGCTGTAGAGTGATTCATCAGTCAAAGATGAATCATCAAATGCTGACAGCTTCAACCCAACCTCCATAGGTGTAGAAGATAAGTTACAATCTGTCATCCCAAAATGCTCCAAAAAACTTGTGGCAAATTTGATTTAAACCATGAAGGTGCAATGGTCAAACTATCAAACTTAACTTTTAGGCAATAATGTAGAAGGCCTAGATCAAACATGTCAAATGTTGCACAAAATTCTGATTTTACTCATTGCACTGTAGTGGTTGTGTTTTCTATGATGGAAAGATCATCAACATATACTATAATAATCACACTATCATTACCATTGCTTTTGCCATAAATATTTGGATAAAAAAGACGACTAAATCCAAAATATTTAAAAATGCTTATCAATTTTGAGATACCACGCTCGAGGATCCTGCATAAGCCCATACAAGGACTTAATCAATTTGCAAACTAAATGTTCATAACCAAGAACCTAAAAGCCCTCAATTGCACCATATAAACATTTTCATGCAAGTCTTCATTCAAGAAGACACTTTTAGCATCCATCTAATACACTTTCCAACCAAATTGAGTAGATATAGAGAGAAGCAATCAAAATGTTAACATTTTAGCAGTAGGAGCAAAAGTCTTTTCATAGTCTATCCCCTACTTTTGCAAGTATCTCTCAATAACTAAATGTGTCTTGCACTTGTCCAAGGTGTCAGAAAAATGGTTGTCATTGATGTCAAAGGCGGCCAACCCATAGAGGAAAGGAAAATCAAATAAAATGCTAAGTTTTTTGGGCCGACTTTCCCCATATGTGGCACCCAAATTTCAGTAATTTTAGAAATTAAAAATAAACTAATTTTTTATTATTTTGGGCCAACACCCACCTCCTCCCGGCGCCCCCGCCCACCCCAAAGAGGAGCACCCTAATTTGGGCAATAAAGAAAAAATAAATAAATTTTTTTTTGGAAAAATTGGGCCAACATATCTTGGCAGATCGCTTCCCTTGGGTGAAGGGACACCTTGGCAAGTATAAATAAAAGGTTGAGTGAGAGGTACATGCAATCAATTTTCAAGGAATATTTTTGTATGAAGAGCAGAAATAAAAAGTTATTCAAGCAGATCTACAAAACCTATTTGAGCAGATTTATAGCAGCAAATTTGTGAGAAGAGTGCAAGTGACATAAACAAGATCATGGCAATTTATTGAGCAGATCTTATGAAGACCTTATTGCAGATTTGAAGAGAACATTATTGCCAAATTCATGAAGACATTGTTGCCAATTTGAGAAGACATTTGTTGCTGATTTTGAGAAGACATTATTGCCAACATTGTGAAAACCATATTGCAGGTTTGTGAGAAGGCATTAGGGAAGATCTAAGGAGTGGCAAGTCAAAATTATCCATATCATTCTTGTGGAGGTTGGAGCCTCCTATTTGGGAGATCGTGAGATTGGAGCCTCGTATTGAAGAGATTGGAGTCTCTTTTTGAATCAGTGCTCAATGGAGGGGATTGGAGTCTCCTGTGGGTTGGTGCCTACAAATTTTTGTAAGAAGATTAATACAAGCAAGATTTTGTTGTGGTTTTCTCCTATAAGGGTTTCCACATAAAATTGTGTCTCTCTTGTGCATGTTGTCAAATTGCTACATCTTGCATGAATAATATTGCTAAGGATAATTAGGGCGTGAAGTAATATTGCTATATCGAGTTAAGGAGTAAAGTTTTAAACTATAATGATTCACCCTCCCCCAGCACCCCGCCTCCCGCCCCCTCTCAGTATTCATGTGTGTTTCTTCAATTGGTATCAGAGCGGGTTCCTTCGGAGTTAGCCTAACCACTTGAAGGTCGATCTTGGAAACACACATGGCAGAAGGATTTGGTTTCTCCTCAAATAGGGCACCACTATTTGATGGATCGAACTATGCCTTTTGGAGCATAAGGATGGAGACATACTTGAATGCCCTTCGATATTTGGTGATCTGTCAAAGTTGGCTATACTCCCCTATAGCCCCAATAAAGGACTACACAACATAAAGGAATACCAATTGAGATCTAAGGGAGGAGTCCCCTAGGAGGAGTCCCCTCCCTTAGAGAACCATGAAGATAGCTACATGGAATGTCAAGGGCCTTAACACCCCTAAAAAACAGCGTCTGACCAAATGCCATATCGAAACAATGATGGTTGACATAATTTTAATGCAAGAAATGATAATGAAAGCAAAAGAAGTGTCCCAGTTTATAATGCATTGTAAGGGATGGCAAGGCATCTATGCTAAAGCGATTGGTATTGCAGAGGTACTGGCAATAATCTAGAATCCAAGGAAAGTAACAATATCGACATGCCAAATGGAAACAAATTGGATACTAGGTAAGGTAAGATGTAATTTTTCGGATCTGGAATTTTTCCTTTTTAATATCTATGGGCCCATAAAAGTTGAGGAAAAAGCTAGACTGTGTGATGTGCTCACTACATGAATATCAGAAAAAGGAGAAAAACTGATTCTAGGTGGAGAATTCAATGCCATTCTAAGTTTTCAAGAAAAAAGTGGGGGCCTAACACAGGAGAGTGGAGCACAAAAAGATTTCAAAAGGTTTGAAACAATGAACGGACTAATAGATGTGGGAACTAGGAACAAAGTCTACAATTTGATGAAGAGATGACTGGGTTTCTCCAACATTTCGAAAAGATTGGACAGATTTATGTTATCTGCAAACTAGCTGAATTCCTCGACATTGTGGCATGCCGCAGTCCTCCCCTATGTTGGGTTGGGTCATTTTTTTGGTGGAACTAACAATTAGTATAGACATGCCACCCATCAAAGGCTGCTTTAAGTTTGAAGAATGTGGTTTTGAAGTGACAAATTGATAAAATTGTTGGAAGAATGGTGGGTGAACGCCCCAGTAAGGAAGGGAACCAGTAGCTTTGTGTTTACAAAGAAATTAAGTTATGTAAAAGAGAATCTCAGAACATGGAACAAAACAACGTTCAAAAACTTTTTTGTAGAAAAGGAGAGAATCGAGCAGGAGCTTTAGACTCTGAATCAAAGAGTTATTCAGTTTGGCATGTTCAACGTGTACTAATTGGAAGAAAAAAGGCTCCTCGCAGAACATGCAAAAATTTTGGCAAGGGAACAAATTTACTAGAAGAGTATGTAATGTCCTCGTTTTCAGAGTAATCACCCAACGGAATTAATTTAATTAATTAAATATTAAATCGTCCTAAGTAATATTTTGGACATTTACATTTAATTAATTAATTTATTATTAAAGTGACTTTATTAAATGCATTGTGAAAATATTAAATAAAGTCACTTTAGAAAGGCAAAATATATGGAAATATAAAAGGTGGTGAAGAGGATTTCATTATCATCTTGTGGAAATTATTATCAGGAAAAAATGAAGCGCTTGGTTTATAGGTTCCTGGAGACTTGAGGACGGAAACCCTTGAGTTTCAGGGTGGATTGGATGAAATCCCAACTCCATCGGATGGCGGATTCACTTAGGATTCGCATTATGCTTCAATGACCACTTGATCGATTGAGGGAAATTTCAAATTTGTGAAGTCTTTAGAAAGACAAATTTCATGGTATTCGAGATTTGAGGAATTTATCAAAGTTTTGCAAAGATTTTTTCAGAATTATTTTGGAACAAATGCACAATTAAATATTGTTTATGTTCAGATTGGCAACATTAAATGATATAAATCTTGTTTAGGACCAGTCGTGCCAAGGCAGAGAATATATTGGACACCAAGGAGAGAATATGGTGATTTTTGGAATCGATTGATTTTAGGCGCCAACCTTATATAGTTTGAAGTATGTGAAGGGGACCGACTATATTCCAATGTTGCAGTTATTAACACCAGCTAAGGGAAGTTTGAAAAGCTATTGCTAGTTCTAATGGCTATATATATGAAATTTGTTGTATCCCCATAAAGAGATGCTAGGAAAACATCAGAAGCGCAGCCTATAATAACATGTGTGATGTGGCTCAGATAAAGTGATCGGAGTATTCAAGGGGAGGAATTAAAGTTTGGAAGCCGCCACCACTATCCTAAGAAGCCGTCATTATCCTAGCTGCTGCCAAAGTGGAAGGTGTCGATCTATTTCCTAAATTGATACCGTTCTTGACTGGAAAGAAAGTGGTCCAGATCAAGAAGCGCAATCTATGTATGGAATGCTAGCACAGGAGGTGACGTGGCTAATGTTATAAGACAGAATAGCAAAGGTGATACCAATTGAGGAGTCACAAGTGGAAAAAGACACTACAAGAGCCGCCGCCTAATATTCTCATTCTACAATTGCATATTATATATTACTACCATATCGAATTTATTGGGAGTTGGCTTAGGTCAGCATATAATATTCCAATATATATGAATAACATATTGGAAGTTATGCATTGTGAACAATGTTAGCAGTATATTTTACTTTGTTGTCGGTCATAGTCGGCCTTGGTCGTAGTCGGCCAATTGCTAATAAAACTTTAGATTAGTAAAGAATAATAATGTCATGTACTTTCGGGAAATCATGTTCGGATTAATGTTAATGTTAATGTTGTTATGAAACGTCGTGTCGGTTGGTTATCTAACCACCGCCGAACATTATATGTAGCCTGTTGGGATAGTCGGGAGGGAGTTATGAGTTATGTGCCGATGGTTATACTGCCAAGGACTGTTGATACTCTTTTGTACATGATATTTCTAATAATGAATAAAGGTTCTGGTGCTCAAACATGATATCTCTCTGGTTACTGTTTTATTCTATGTTCTGCACATGACTAGTTTGCCAGTAGTACGTGAGATTTGAATTACATTCCGTAGGCAAACATTTGGCGCCGTTGCCTAAACAAACTAGGGCATCATCTGCCATGGCAACGTAATGGGTCAACCAGCGAAAGAACCTGTAAATGCTAATGAGGAATGGGAAGACTCATTGACAGAAGATCTGGTAAATCTGTGGAAAATATCGTTACATGACCACGTGCGTAGGGAATCCCACATTCGGGAGATCCCTAAGGAAGTTATCTGGGATCGGCTGGAAGTGAACGACGAGGTGAACCACCTCCTGAATCGCATGCCCAGGTTACTAGCCCGCCATTTCATTATCCTGCAAGACTTGCGAGAAGAAGAGGATCGCGAGCGCCGAAGGCAGCATATCGTACAACGTTGTGAAGACAGAACCAAACGTGAAGAGGAAGAACACGATACTAGTTGGCGCCGTACTTCCGGCAACCAGCAATGATTGCTTGAACAACTAATAAATGCCCGTACGGCCGAACAAAGACAAGCATCGAGTACCTGACGGGCACGGGACTTCGGAAGAGCAAGTTCGGCGATCACTCAGGCTGCAAGAACAAGAAAATCGGCGAAGACGACTAAAGCAAGTCGGTAAGGAATTAGATGAGGACTTAATTGAAATAAATCAGAGCATAAAAAGAACTTATGAAAATCTAACAAGAATAGACACATCCATTGAACGAGCGCACCACAGTTTGATAGAAGGAAGGGACGAAGACCCCTTTAGCACTCCACACGCAGGAAGATATAACCCCTATGAAAATGAAGATGATTTGAATAGTAGCATCAGACGATTTTGAGAGTTGTCCCTCTCGGACGACGACAACGAGTTAAGGAGGGGAAGACCAGAGCTTAAGACCCCAAGGCAGAGAGAGCATCGGAGGGAACCTGAGGAGACCCATGGTGTTGAGGACGCTGACGGAGGATGTGGGAGTGACTCGTACGTGGCCAAGAGTGCAAGTGACGCACAGGGACGTAGCGAGGAATCCACTAGTCTAATCGGGTCCAACACACAAGGAGGTCAACCGGGAAAGATGGCTCATCCGGAGCGGCAAAAGTTGTCAAAATTCATGGGGAATGGCTCTGAGGATCCCGTACGGCATTGCAAGACATGTGAGACAATCTGGATAGCCAGCAGGCAGGATGATCCCGACCAGTGGCTACGGGCATTTCCGGCGACACTCAGAGATAGTGCCATTGATTGGTACACGGAATTGGATCAAGCACAGAGAGCCACATGGAGGGTATTGAAGCAAGCTTTCCAAGAAGAGTTCAAACTTTTACGGGATGATAGTGAGATTGTCACAGAAATATATCATACTAAACAAGGGAAGCACGAGAACGTGCGGACCTACAATAGGAAGTTGAAAGACTTGATAGGAAAGCTTGAGGCACAGCCGGCAGATGGTTTAAAGAAAAGATGGTTCATCGAAGAACTGATCCCCTCGCTTTGGCGAAAAATGAAAGTAGTACCGCCATCCTCATACACCGAAGCATACAATCGGGCGATGGACATTGAAAGCGAGAACAAGACTTCCTCGAAGGGGAAGAAGAGGGATGATGAAGAGAGTGCAAAAGAAAGTGACGATGAATCGGCAACTGTACAAGCCCTTCGGCGGGATATGATGCGGATGATGAAAGAACTGAAGGCCGACAGGGAAGAATCCAAAGAGGCAAATGAATTATGGTGTACGGATTGCAAAACGGAAGGTCATACAAAGGTAAATTGCCCAAAAAAATTATTCTGTGACATCTGCCAAGTTATGGGACACTCCGTCAAGGAGTGCCCATACAACTTAAAAACCAAAAGTTCGCAAGTATTCTTCACTCAAGGCAAACAGTCAACCCCTCCAACCACGCCACCAAAGCCACAAAGCAACAATGCATCCCCTGGAGGCTACCGTAACAATCAGAGAAATACGCCGAGAAGCAAAATTCAGTACGATAGCAAAGGACGGCCGATGATCTAGTGCCGGAACTGTAATGAATGGGGTCACTTTGCAAGGGATTGTCAGAGCGGCCAAGGCAACGGGGGAAAACTGTGCAAGTGGTGTGGACCGGGTGATCATGAAGACACCGACTGTCCGAAGCAGAAAGGAAGTATCAATATGCTGGAGGTAGCCGACAAAGAAGTCTTAGCGATTACAAGGGTGCAGTCAAAAAGGGCAAATTATCCAGACCCTCGTACGGAGAAGGAAAGATTTCGGGAGGCCAAGACAAAAGTAGAAGAGGCAATGGCGAATGAATGCAGGAATTCTAAAGCTACCAGTAGGTTGCTACAGTCGGAATCGGAGAAGAATATCGTACGACAGGTGCTTCACACAACCGTACCGATTAAGGTAACTGATCTCTTGCAAACGATGCCTTATCTCAAAGTAGCGCTCACAAATGTTATTGAAGAAAATCTTCAGAAGGGTTCACCAGAACGTACGCCAGAATTGGTAGCCGAGACCGCAGACCCAATGCTACTCGCAGTAAGCATCAGGAGGAAACCAGCCGTCGTTGAGATGGAAATCTTGGGAATGAAATTATCTAACACTATCGTCGATGGAGGTTCGGGAGTAAACGTACTGCCAGAAGAGACCTGGAAGTGTTTGGGTAAGCCGACTCTTTGGCCCCCGACATTCCACCTCGTAGGAGCAGATCAACATGGCATCAGACCACTGGGTACACTAATGGAATAGAAGGTCTTGATCGGCACGCAGCTATTTCTGCTAAATTTTGTAGTCATCCCATTGGAGAAAAAGGCGTACGATGCACTCTTGGGACGGGGATGGTTGATAGCTGCCAAGGCAACCCACAACTGGAAGTGGATTACACTCTCAATAGAAAATCGAGGGAGGAAATACACCATCGATTTGAAGAACCAGGCGGTCAGTGAAGATCTAGCATCCTCGGCATCTGAATCCGGAGGAGAATCAGAGGATGATGAAAGGAAGCTAATGGAACCAGATGACGAAGGGGTATTGGAGATTGGGAGTTGCTCGGAAGATGAGACTAGTTCACTAAACAGACTGTTTCATTGGCAGATGGAGGATTATGAAGTCTTCCACCCTGATTGCAACATGCTGCAAGTCAAGGAGGGGGAAGCAGAAGAAGACAAGGGCTCGACCAGTGAAACATTTCCACTTGAGTACGGAGAATATAAAGAAGGTATGGTAGAATTGGATGTGACGCCGGCACACAAGTTTGAACAGGACAAAATCATTAAGTACGAGGAACCAACGCAGAAAAAGGTAAACCTTGGGGAATCAGCCAAACCTAAGGAGATTCTTGTGGGTGATGATTGGGACCCTGTCCTAAAAGCAGTAGCATTCAGAATCTTCATGGAATATAAAGATGCTTTCGCTTGGACGTACAAAGATTTAAAAGGCGTACCACCGGAGTTATGTGTGCACAGGATTCCTCTCGTACCGGGAGCCCAGCCCGTACGGAAGCGACTATACAGAATGAACAAAAACTATGCCGCTAAAGTACAGGAGGAGATTGAGAAGATGTTGGAGGCCGGCATCATTTTCAAGGTGGAGGTCAGCGAGTGGGTATCACCGATCGTCATATCCTTGAAGAAAGAGGAGGAGCAAATTAGAATCTGTGTCGATTTTCGTAGTCTGAATGTAGTGACTATCAAGGATCCATTTCCTATTCCCTTCACCGACTCAATTTTGGAAGAAGTTGTCGGGCATGAAATGTACTCTTTTCTAGATGGCTTCTCGGGTTACAATCAAATCAGTATCGCGGAGGAAGACAAATTAAAGACTACGTTCGTGGTCGAGGATGGGGTGTACGCATACAACCGAATGCCGTTTGGATTATGCAACGCACCAGCTACATTCCAGAGGATAATACTCCACATTTTTGATAAAATGTCGGTAGGTAATTTCAAAGCCTTCCTCGATGACTGGTCAATTTATAGTGATAAGGAAAAACATTTGAAAGCCTTAGGCGAGTGCATGGAACGGTGTAGAGCAGCCCGCCTTGCCTTGAATCCGAAGAAATGTAGATTTATGGTGCCACAAGGGAAGCTGCTCGGACACATTGTGTGCAAAGCTGGGTTGAAAACTGATCCCGACAAGGTGCGAGTCATCGTACAGATGGAGGCTCCGGAGAACGTCACCGGTGTGAAGTCCTTCCTCGGGCATGTGGGATACTATCGGAGATTTATTAAAAATTTTGCCCAAGTGTCGTACCCTCTCGACCTACTGACGAGGAAAGGCCAACCATTTATATGGGCCGAAGAACAGGAGAAGGCATTCCAGGAACTGAAGGATCGATTGATCAGCTCACCCATATTGATGTATCCGGACTGGGATAGGGAGTTCCACGTACATGTAGATGCCTCTAATTTTGCCATTGGAGCAACCCTAGCACAAGTGGGAGCACACGGGTTGGACCACCCGGTATTCTTTGCCAGTCGGTTACTTTCAAAAGCAGAAAGGAATTACAGTACGACGAGCGTGAGGCGCTAGGAATGGTTTACTCCGTACAGAAGTTCTGGCATTACCTCCTAGCCACGCCATTCACTTTCTATGTGGATCACCAAGCCTTGATGTACCTGGTAAACAAGCCGATTATCCAAGGACGGGTGAGTAGATGGTTACTTTTGTTGCAAGAATTTACGTTCACCATCATCGTACGACCGGGAAAGAGCCATGTTATTGCCGATCAATTATCCAGAATCCGGTCGGGCGAACCTGCTGAGGGAGGGGTGAATGAAGACTTTCCGGATGCACACTTATTCCAGATTGCAATATTGCCCTCATGGTACGAGAAGATTGGAGAGTATCTGTCCACATCCACGTTCCCCAAAGAAATGCCACCAGCCGAAAGAAGGAAGCTCGTACTGAAAAGTAAGACATTCCAATTGATCAATGGTTTACTCTACAAGATGGGACCTGACCAGATACTCCGGAGATGTGTCGTAGAAGAAGAGATACCAGGCGTACTAAAGGAGGCACATGAAGGACTAGCTGGCGGCCATATGGGACCAGACGCTACAGCAAGGAAAATTCTATTGGCAGGCCTATGGTGGCCGACGATGCACACTGATGCCAAGGAGTGGGTGTTAGGCTACGACACTTGCCAGAGGGTCGGGAAACCATTAAAACGGGACTTCATGCCACTGCATCCCTCACAGCCACAGGAATTGTTCGAACGATGGGGATTGGATTTCATTGGACCATTAAAGGTGAGTCACCTGCATTGATGTCGATATATTGTGGTTGCTACTGAATATTTGACGAAGTGGGCGAAGCTCGAGCGTTGCCAGACAATACAGCGCAGAGTACGGCAAGATTTATCTACGAGCAAATAGTGACACGGTACGACATTCCCATTCGGATCACGAGTGATCGTGGAGGGCATTTCGTTAATCATGTTATCAGGTTGATGACGACGGAGTTCCGAATTTTTCACAACCTGTCAAGTCGTACTACCCGCGAGCTAATGGCCAGGCGGAGTCTACAAATAAGGTGCTCGTATCAGTTATTCACAAATCATGTGGCGTGGAAGAAGCTGACTGGGAAGAAAGGTTACCAGCCGTCCTATGGGCATATCGTACAACGTACAAGGTAACAACGGGCCACACGCCCTTCCAATTAATGTACGGTCAGGAGGCGGTGATGCCGATGGAGTATATGGTACCAAGCCTAAGGATAGCCGTGGAGAATCGGTTGGGCGATACTGAAAGTTTAAAGGAAAGACTATACCAACTGAATAAGCTGGACGAGCGAAGGGTGATGGCACAATGGGCGACGGAGAACATGCAACGGCGAAGGAAATATTGGCACGACAAGCATCTCCGACGAATGAATTTCCGGCCGGGCCAGTTAGTTTTGAAATATAACGGCCGTAACGAGATCAAGCCGGGGAAGTTTAAAGTTCGTTGGTTAGGACCGTTCCGAGTACGGGAAGTATGTGACAATGGTTCTATAAAGTTAGAAAATCTAGATGGGTCACTGATATCGGAGGCAATCAACGGATCGAAGCTAAAGCCATATCAGGAGAGAAAGGAGAAGAATACTATCGCCATCAATATGTTGGGCTATGCCACAAAGGAAGATTGGCCTGTGCAAAGTGAAGGCTTGAGAGAACAAGACAGGGGACTAGGAGGTCCCGGATATGTAGCAGATGATGACTGGGCAGAATCAGGCCGAGACCGAATAATTGAAGAAAGATTGGCAGAGAAGCGAGTGGAAGGAATTGCAGTACCACGGATACACAAGCACCTAACCAATGCAGTGTTCGGAACCCCTGCCCTATGGCGTAGAATGGGGGGACACTGGCACTATGTGGCCCCTTATGAAGGAGTAAAACGAGGATATGTAGCCAAGGAATTGGACACGGAAGCCCAGGCGGAAAAAGAGAAACAAGAAGGCCATGAACAAAACGAGCACCAGAAGGATGACGAGGAGGTGGACTGGGACGATGAACAATGGGAGGCTTACTTTGAGAAAAAGGCCCCTTGCTTAAAGACAGTGTTGAGGACGGAAGATACATTTGTGTCAACGGTGGACGGGTATATAGAAGACCTTCTGAAACAAATGCGTCGAGAAAGAAGAAAAATACCAAGGGTTAGGAAGATAGCAACTCAAGATGGACTCTGGAAAATAATTCCTAACCTAGCGGGACCACCAACAGTACAAGGCGACGATGTTACGTGGTATCAACAATACGGCGGAAGGTACATCGATGGAAGTTTTCGAGGTATTGGCCCTGCCCCTTTACTTGATAAATGGTTTGATATAGAGTATAGAGGAACGTGCTGTGAGGAAGAATGTTATAAAAGGCCACCACACACATGTAAATGGTACTACACCTCGGAATTAAAAGTTTGGACACACAGCGACGCTAGAGGGATGAAAAGAAAAGAAGAGAGAAGGGAGGAGAGAGAAAATGAACAGAAGTTGAAAAAAATAAAAATAGAAAGGAAAAAAGCTATGAGACATCAGAAAATAAGGGAAAATAAAAAGGAAGAACAAGGCGAATGGAGAAAAAAGAAAAACGAAGAAAAAAATAAAAGAAATGTGAAGGAAGTCAGAAAAGAAAGTAAAAGAAAGGAGAAAAAATTAAATAATAAATTAAACGACTTGGACACCAAGAAAAGAAGTATTAAAATGCGAAAAATTAAAATACAAGTAGTCATGAGAAGAAGTGGGCGCCTAAGGGAGAAAGTGATCAAATTAAATAAAGTGAAGCGAATTAAATTAAAAATCTTGGCTATTAAACAAATCGTACGGCCATGGGAGAAATTTGCCGAGGGAAATAAATGGCGAAAAATCAAAGTAGGGAACATTAAAATAAGAAGTTGCCAAAACTCGACCAAGGAGGAAATTGTACGGCACTTTTATCAGAGAGGAGAAAACAAAAATCGGTACGAGTTTGTCAGGCCAAGCACAGAAAAGGAAATCGTACGGCACTTTTATCAGAGAGGAGAGAACAAAAATTTGTACGAGTTTGTCAAGCCAAGCACAGAAAAAGAAATCGTACAGCAATCTCATCATTCATTAAGTCCCAAGGTCGTATGGACTTCACAGGACTTTCAAACCGTACGGCATCCTTTCACTCTATTGCAAGTCGTACGGCATTCTTGTGCTCACTTGCAAACCGTACGGTGCCATTCACATCAAGTGCAAACCCTGCAAGTCGTACGGCGGCAAGGGGGTATCTCTATCGTGCAAGGTTCAGCATCGTCTCCTCTGGCACTTCTTGAGATCTTGGTCGTACGGAAAAATATTGACAACATTCTCATGGCAAGAATGGTTATTTCCAGTCGTACGGCGCCCCAGGTGTATTGAAGTCGTACGGCATTCAAACCAGTTGAACAGTGTATTGAAATAGTACGGCACCCCCAGTGAATTGTTTTCTAAAGTCATACGGTATTCACAAGGTTCACAGAGCATAAAAGATTTGCAAACCCTTCAGTCTCGAGTTGAACAGTGTACAGAGACCATCGTACGGCTCCTTCACTCAGAAGAATTTCACATCGTACGGCTGTGTCACTCCCAAGCTCCTGGCATCGTACGGCTCTCTCACTCAGAGGATTCTCAAATCGTACGGCTTCCTGATATCCTTCAACGTGCACGGTATTTGCATCATCATCAGGTCGTACGAATTTTCCAAGTATTACAGATCGTACGGAATTCATCAATCCTTCAAAGTGTGCGGATTTTTCAAAATTGCCAGATCGTACGGCCATCTCAACAGATTCTTCAGGGCGTACGGCCTTTCCAATTTCAGCAGTTTCAGTCACTTCTCCAGGGCGTACAGCATTTCCAGCCTTTACCAGAATTTGGCAGTTTTGATAGTTTCGACAATTTCTGTAACTGTCTTGAGGTTTATAAAATCGGCTGGAATCGCCGAACTGATAGAAAAATGGACAAGGGCAAGAAGGCTATGCAGCACAGGCCGAAGGTAGCCTCGGCTGGAAAGAGAAAGAAGATGGACGTTGATAATGAGACGATGACATGGGAGAATCTGACTGGCAACGAGTGCAAACAGTGGTGGCGAAGCACTCCTGATGACCACTCCTTGAAGGTTGCGCTTCAGCACGCTCGGGTAGACAAAGCTGTGATAGTGCCTTTCTTCAATTCCCGGGAGTTTGAGCCTTGGCTGAAGGCGATGGTGGACAACTATTGCAGGCATACTTACAAATCGGTAATTGATTACAGAGGTTGCTCAGTCACCATTTCATTTTGGCCACAAGACTTCGAGCGAGTGTTTGGCGTACCAGCTTCTGGAATAGGGGTTAACAAACCTAAGAAGATGACACAGGAGCACAAGGAATTGTTGGTCAAACAGGTGTGTCGAAGTGATTTGACATCGGAGGAACAGCATACCATATGGAGTGCTGGCAATAGAGGTCTCCGAAAACACTACCTGGCAACAGCGGAATGGAAGTGCTTGCTGGACCTAATGAAATGCCGACTCACAGGTGCCAGTCGAGCGTCGGATATTGCTATCTGGATTGTGGACTACATGGTCGGACTCCGTGTCGGCCGAGTGTACAACTGGGCGAGGTTACTTGCAGAGCGGATGAGAGATTTCTTATCGTAGAGGCATAAGGCCTTCTACATGACCCAGCATGCTATAGCCCTCCTCGATGTTGTTCACACACAGGTGCCCGAAGGCAAACAAGGACAATTGCAGCCACTCACTCACCTGGATCCCGAGTTGCCGACAGTATTCTACTGGTCTGAACTGGAAGCGAAGCAAGCTGGCGAAGGCACGGCTTCAGGAAAGAAGAGAAAACGGAAGGAGGCATCGGTGGAAGAGGAAACATCAGCGGAGGAAGCTTCTGAACAGAGTAATGCATCGGACAGGGAGGAGCCCATTGATTTATCTTCTTCGTCCTCGAAGTCTAGTTCACCGGTCGATGAGGAGGTATCCGTCGCCATCAATGGTCAGGAAGTAGGGGAGATCGACATACTAGTGTTGCAGCCAACAGGGTTTACTCTTCCCGCACCGCCAGTCAGGGAGAACACACACTCAGTGACATTCACTCTTCCCGTTTCGCCAGTTGGAGGCGGGCGAATGTTGAGGGTAGCTGCCTCATTACCTGGTGCATCGCCAGGGTGGGCACCACTTGCCACCACGACATCACAGGGGGTAGCCACTGTATCGGCAGGTTCCACTGCCTCGGTCGAGATATTGCCAGCGGCCTGTTCCCTTACACCACCGCCAGGATCGGCAGCATCAGGAGTGGCAACTTCAATAGCAGGAACTTGGGGAACGACTGCGGCCACTGAGGAGACTACCCCAGCCCCAGGAGCACCCGGGGTAGCCCAGATTGATAGCTAGTTGGGATCGGTAGGCCTCACCTTGGAAGTGGCCAAACAGCCAGAACAGCGAGAGAAGAGTCCCTCGGAGGGACTAGGGGGTGAGGAAGGACCAGTCGTCCACACTCAGCAAAGTGAGATGGCCAGACTTGGCAAGGACGCACTTGCACACCCTGAGGCCAGAACAGAAGAGGAGCCAAGGACAGCCATACATGAGCCTCAGCAGATAGTCGGGGAACCGCCCCAGGAGGGGACAGAACCTGTTACACCTCCCGACGATGAGGAGAACGAGGAGGGTGACTCCACGGAGGGATTCGTCGTGGAGATGTCACAACCAGACCCATCAGACCCACTAGGCACGGTGCAACGATATGTACAGGAGCTAGAGCATATGGGCAGGTTGATGATCCGAGTGGGACAGGTTTCCAGAGACCTCAAGATTGGCCGATCTCCTCTAGTGGGCCAGGAAGTTCAGCGCATCTGCGGATTCATCCAGATGGGGTGTGAGGCTGAGTTCACACGGATATTCGGCGAGGGGTGGCCAGCAGGAGAGACTCCTGCAATGATGAGAGCCTGGCGGGGTCGACCACCGAGACTAGTAGGGCGAGACGTAGGGGTTCTGGAAAGCTTATATCATATAGAGCTTGCCTTTCGGGATGTCTTTATTCTCATGAAACGCCAAGTATTTTCTACCGAGGTAGCGGTATCACGAAGAGTGGACGCCTATAGACTCCTGCAGAGGGTTAAGGACGAGTCCACTACTACCATACGGAGCATCCAGAATGACTTGGCCGAACAAACTCGGCTTGCCAGTGAGAGGGGAGCTCGATTGGAGGTCTTGGAGCCTCAGGTGGCCGTCTTGGAGGAGGCAAAGCAGAAAGAGGAAGCATGGAAGCAGCGAGTGAATGCATTGGAAGATCAGTTGGCTGCAAAAGATGTTGATTTGGCGGCCAAGAGTGCAAAAGCGGAGAAGGCAAAAAGCCAACTGATGGAGGCAGCCCGTATGGTAAAGGCGGCGAGGGAGAGGGAGATACTGGCAAATCGGCAGCTCCGCACACGTACCGAGGAGGTGAGGCGACTGCGAGCGGAGCATTCTTCTACTACTCCGGCGTCATCTGTGCATCCAGGGACGCACTCCCTTCCCCCTACTTCTCATTGAACTTGTCTTGCTATATGTATGTCGTCTGGAAGACGACTTCTTTTGTGGGGGGGATGATGTTAGCAGTATATTTTACTTTGTTGTCGGCCGTAGTTGGCCAATTGCTAATAAAACTTTAGATTAGTAAAGAATAATAGTGTCATGTACTTTCGGGAAATCATGTTCGGATTAATGTTAATGTTAATGTTGTTATGAAACGTCGTGTCGGTTGGTTATCTAACCACCGCCGAACGTTATATGTAGCCTGTTGGGATAGTCGAGAGGGAGTCATGAGTTATGTGCCGATGGTTATACTGCCAAGGACTGTTGATACTCTTTTGTACATGATATTTCTGATAATGAATAAAGGTTCTGGTGCTCAAACATGATCTCTCTGGTTACTGTTTTATTCTATGTTTTGCACATGACTAGTTTGCCAGTAGTACGTAAGATTTGAATTACATTTCGTAGGCAAACAAACAACAATTTATAATTTTATCAATTGATCTGTATTTATAAATGAATCGCAAGTGTTTGGAATGTGTAAGGTTTTATTAGTTGTAGAAAGAATATCTTATGCAAAGGCAATCTGAATCCTTAGATAATTATAACTACAAACAAGTTTCAATCTGGAACTCTATTCCAACAAAAATAGTGAACTGGACGAAAAAATGCATGAGCAATGAAATTGGGAAAATTAACAAGTTTTGGTGTAGAAGTGGTTAGAATCTTACATAGTAAATCCAAAGAAACATGGCTTGCCGAGGAGGATTTGAATACAAAGTTCTTCCACAATTTGGCGAAGACAAGAAGGATGCAGAATAAGATAGATGAAAACCAAGACAACAGAAGGAGAAAAATTACAAACGAACCAAGCCATCCAGAATGAAGCTACAAATTTCTTCCAAAATTTGTTGGCATCGGAAGATGCAACAGATATGCATAATATTGAAACATTGATTGGTGGCATTCCTCCTCTAATCACATAGGAGGAGAATACAAAGTTAATGGGACCATTCACAATTGAGGAAGTAAAAAGTGCTACCTTTTCCCTACACCCAAACAAAGTGCCAAGGCCAGATGGCTTCCCGACCCTTTTCTTCTAGAAAATTTGGCACTTCATCGAAACTGATGTTTGGTAGTTGGTGGAGGATTATAGGAAGAAGTAGAAATTCATGAGGAACATAGACAATACACTAATTGCTCTCAGTCCTAAGAAGCAATATTTTGAATCTTTCACAGATTTCAAACCTAAATCATGTGCAATACAATATATAAGATTATAGCAAAGGCAATGGCAAACTGCTTGAAAAATGTCCTACCCATTATTATATCTCTTGAACAAAGCGGCTTTACTCCCAAAAGCGTTATAATGGAAGGAATACAGTCATTAGAAAACACAAGGTAGAAATCAAAGATCCTAAAGCTCGATATAAATAAAGCCTACGATAGGGTAAGCTAGTGTTTCCTAATGCAAATCTTGAGGAAATTTGGCTTCAACAAACAATGGCTAGAATGGATATACGGATGCATCTTGACCATGCAATTCTCAATCTTGATAAACGGCTCTCCATGGGGATTTTTCGAGAGTTCAAGAGGATTAAGATAGGGGGACCCACTATCCCCATTCCTATTTGTTATAATGGTTGAAGCCTTGAGTAGATTGATTAAGTGCAAACACGAAGGTGGATTGTGGAGGGGAATTAGTGTTGCAAGAAATCTTAATTGTCTTACACAAAAGATTCACAGGCAATACAGTCATATACGGGGAGTCAAATGTGGAAGAGGAAAAGACAATAAAAGACATGCTTAAGCTCTACTCTGTTGTCTCTGGGCAACTCATAAACATGGACAAATAGATGGTTTTCTTCTTCAGCACAAAAAAATAGATTCAAAGAAGATTAGTGAGGATATTGGGATTCAACATTGGGACAATGCCAAGGGGGTCCCCCTCTTTAGTGGGGGTGTGAAAACAAACCTATTGAACAATACAATCTGTTAAATTTATGTGAACAGATTAAAAGCACAGAAAATAATTCAAAATCAGACAAAATAACACAGCATATACCCTGGGAAAACCCTCCTCTTGAGGGAGAAAAACCCAGCAACAAAGATCTCTCTTATATTTGATGTAACAGTGGCAACTTTACACATTACAATGAGGTATAACACAAGACCGATATACTGCACCTGGCAAGATGGAATAACTGATAACAGCCTGCCAATTCACACCTGGCAATATACAGAATTGACTGAACACAGATCTGGCGATCTTCAGAATAACTGGCAATAAGTCTCTTTACAAAGAGGCCACACACAAGGCCAATATCAGTACCAGCAATGGCTGTAGAATAATCAAATAATCTGCTCTTACTTGATCTCTGATCTGCACTTAACTTCACAATCTGCACTTAGAAGAATTCGCACTTCTCTCTTGAAGAGTTCGCACTTATTAGCTCTTGATCAAATTCGCAAACTGAACTTTGATGATTCGCAATCTGCTAGCAATGAATTCGTCCTTGCAAATAATTCATACTAGATGATATATCGCACTTTCTTGATGTTCGCCCTGTATGTATTTCGCATTGTATGATGTGTGTCTTTGTATGATGTTCGCACTGTATATATACAACTTAGGGAGGTCGCACCTCCTCATATCATAAGGTCGGCCAAGATAAATGTTATTTACAAGACACAAAGGATGTCGGCCAGAAATATATTCATAAAGAATGTCGGCCTTAATAAATATTAAATGTCTTCTAATAAGTGACCAAGATGAATTCGTATTTTCTCATGTCGGCCATAATGAAAATAATACAAAACAATAAATATAAATTGAATAGCCAACGGCTATCATTCAATTTATGTTTCCACGAAAGAGCTGAGCTGGAAGGAGCTACCGAAGCTGCTATATCATTAACACAATCGAGGCATGCAAGAACAAATCATAAACATGGAAAGGAAAATGGCTCACATTCTCGAGTAGGATTTTAATGATCAAAGTAATCCTTGCTACTATCCCGATATACATGATGTCATGTATACGCCTAACTAAGAAAGCGGAACAAAATTTGAATGGGATTATTGAAAGATTCCTATGGGAAGGATCAAATGAGACAAAGCGCCTCCCACTCATCAATTGGGACACAGTGAGGAAGAACAAGACATGTGGTGGTGTTGTCCTAGGTATTTATTGCCAATCACTCAAATTTCAAACCTTTTAAATTGATGTGTTAGGTCCTTATCAAGTGTTCAAGAATGTGAATCGTGTTCTTGATCAAATTGTGAATCTTCTTCTCTAGCCAATGTCAGTTTGTGTTGCATTATTTTTCAAAGTAATTCAAGTGCGTATTGCCGATTTTAAATTGGTTTCACTGAGTTCAACATACCAATTCATTGGTTTAAGTCTGAAATCGAGTGCAATGGCGAAAAGTGGCAAAATTCACAAAAACAATTAAAATTGAAAATCGGTGAAAGCTGGTGCAAATTCCTTCAATGGGGACGTTCCTGGGAGTATTTCAGCCAATGTGGCCAGTTTCCAAGTCTTGACACTTCAGAGGTTGAGATATTTTAAAGCTTCAATTTTCTATGCGCGGGATTACAGAAACAATTAAATTTGCGTTTTCAAAGAAGCTGTGCAGATTTCACATACTAGGTTTCGTCATATTGGTATTTTGCACAACCTAGCAAATTTTTAGGTGAAGATGTGAAGCCAATCAAAAGTTATAAAAATTCCTCTATTGGCGGGCTCGTGAGTTAAACTGGCTTTCAGTTGTGTCGATGGTTATTCCGGATTTTCTTTGATTCAATGTTGTCGAATCATGAAACAATATTTTGATGACAGAGGAGATGTGCAAATGTATTGACACAATTTGGTCTCTCAATGTTCGGGATTATTAATTAGTAAAATAAGTAATTAAAAGCATAAAGTCGGAAATTAAAAATTGAAGTTAGAGATTTAAGTTGTCCAAACTCACAACCCAAAATCCTAAGTTAGAAAAATAGGTTGTGAGTTTGTAAAAGTCAAACTCACAACCAAAAATCCTAAGTTAGAAAAATAGGGTGTGAGTTCCTAAAACTCAAACTCACAACCCAAAATCCTAAGTTAGGAAAATAGGTTGAGAGTTTGCATAACTAATTTTAGTTAATTATTCCTACTCTTGAGCAAAACTATTGATAGTTTAATAAAACCAAAGTGTAATTGCATGGAATAAAAACTCATGGATGGCATTCATTCCCTCCATTTCTAGTGCCACATTTGAAAACATTAAGTTGTGGGAAGTTAAACTTTAATTTTAACTGCTGTTTTCCCATTCCTACGCCATCATTGAAAGGTAGACATGCACGAATGACTAAATAAAGTTCTATGAAAACCTTATTATCCATGCCTCCATTATTTCAAGCTTGCAGCATTGAGTTTAATGCAATAACAAGTTACAGAGATATCATTTCATAGCACGCTGAGCTAGGAAGTTTTGGAACAGCATATAGAAATATATCAAGGCGTAAAGGATGGAGTAATTTTGTTTGAAATTGCAGTTGCCTTGATGCCAATGCATGGAAGTTGAAACAAGGCGTGAAACTTCTTAAAGGGCATGTGAATTGATACCTCAACTAATGGTGAATGAGAAAGTCGCCAAGACATGGTGCAACTTCACAGTCTTCATAGCATGAATGATTGCAAGATGTGCACAAAATGGATTCATCGGTAAGACTTTAGAAACTTTAAAGCAAATGCAATTGGCAAGTGTAAAGCCAGCTTCCACAACCTTTACCAGCATCCTCCCTG
>VDFB02145713.1:0-33839 GCA_007258455.2 Sequoia sempervirens | reverse complement strand
GACAACAAAAAAATCAAAAAAGAGAAAAATAAAAAAAATAAAAAAATAAAAAAATAAAAAAGGAAAAAATACAAAAAAAAATCATAAAATCTGAAAAAAGTGCAATAAAAGCAAGTAGTGAAAACCTGGCAACAGGCGCTATTTGTGACAAGATGGCTTCTTCCTCTATTGGAACGTGTGTTGACGACATTGGTTCTTTGCTATCACTATCCATATCCTTCATTTGAGCCTCATGTACAGATTTTGTTGTGTTGGTCGTGTCTCACTTTGGCTTGTCGATCATTACAAGTACATATCCATAGTAAAATTGGTTTGTTTCCATTGTGGGAAAAATCCTGAACTCACTGGGGGCAATCCATCTTTGAGCTTAAAAACGACAGGCAAACATCAGTACGACAACATGGTGAAAAACACAACAATCAAGCGGGCTACAACTTCGAACATCAATCAGACTCACCAAAAACAACCATCTAAACCAACAACAACAAGATCAATCAAAAACAAATTTCATTTGTTGACGATACTCTGAATCATAGTTTTATCACTTTAACATAAATGTTCAAACTATTTACATTGTGATTGTTGTTATCATTTCTCGGGAGCAACTCAAGGATGTCAAGAACTAGAGAAGCTATGATCGAGAATGATATTTTTCTTTGTCTATTGTTTGTGAGTTGATCATTAATACTATGTGAATCATCGTGGGATGTGCTCTAAAAAGTATCACTGATGGCATTCCAGATTCGCATAGGAAAACGGTTAACTCTTGTCTGTTTATGCAAGAAATGCTCAGGTCATCTCGGTCCAATTATACCTAGATGCTTGTGTTAACTTGCACTATCAAACATCATGAAAGTAGTACTTGGGTCATCATGTTCTAATTATACCATTGATGTTTGTACTCACTTTCAACATTTTAAAAGCTCAATGATGATACCAAGCACAATAAATTAGTTATTGGGATGACAACATTGCATTGTTAGGTTTGCATGTTTAGGTTGCATTCATATTAGGTGTTGTAGTGATATTTATAGATTTCTCCAAGGTTAGTACAATATTATGAGTGATGTTATTTCTATCATTAACAGATTGAGTACATTTGACATTACCAAAAGATCATTCACATTTTAGTTGCATAAGCAATAGGACATCATTCATACATTCTCATATCATTTTGTCATCCATTTAGTTATTAGATCATATATTTTCATTATGAAAATCCAAAAACAAAGCATTATCATATCATTTCAGCATTCATTTTAAATTAGGTCATATAGTTGCATTATGAAAATCCAAAAACAAAGCATTGATCATATCATTTTCATCCATATACATTTAGTCATACATTTGCATCACAAAAACATCCATAATGAAACATATAAATTTCCATTCATCCATCTCATACATCTATTTCATCTATTGCATCATACATATTTGCATAATAGAAGTACAAAAACATAGCATTTAGCACATTCCATTCACATAATTAGATTCATCACATAGGGCATATGTGTTGAAAATTGAGGTGTTTATGTAGCTTAATACTTTGTAAAACTATTATACTTCGTTGATCTAAATATATATTCTTTGTTACAGATTCTTTGTGGGTGGTTATCTGATTAATCCATTTTACCATTTGTAGAATGAAGACAAAAGTTGTAGAAGAATTAGACAGGATATTAGAAGATACACAACATATACTGTGGAGAAACCCTTCTGAGAAAAAACTCCACCAAGAATAAATGTATTATTTAATCTCTGAAGTAGATTACAATAACTCTAATTCTTGCTTGAGAATGTTTTTTTTTTCCTTCACCAAATCTTCTTCACAAACTACAATAAAAATAATAATAACTCTCTTCAACTTGCTTGAGATAAATAGGCTTTGATTAACTTTGTAAACTCCAATTGAGTTACAATTACAATGTTGAAGCCCTATTCCTAAAAGGTACGCCTAGCTCATGCAAATAGAGTTATGCCATGAAGAACAATGTCAAATCCTCATCTTCATGCATTTGGGCATCCCAAATTGAAGTAGCAACTTAACCTCTGTTCTGTAAATATCTTCAAGGCTTCATCCTCAAATTAGGTGCCCAAAAGTGGTCCCACTTAACTGAGCCTTCTGAAATATCTCTACATGCAAAGGAGTTAATTCCAAGAAGCTAACTTGGGCGCCCAAGTTGGGTCCAAGTCATTTATTGTTAACTGAAACATTTCTCAACACCATTCATGCAAGAATGGTCATCCCCTGTTAACTAGAGGTAGTCCCTATTGCCTATTATGCAACTCAAGTCATTAGCAATGCATTCCAAGTTAACTGAAGTCAACTAACATTCAACTAAAACTAACTGAAGATAACTGAACCATAACTGAACTGAACTAAACTAAACTAAACTGAGTTGAACTGAACTAAACTAAACTAAATTGATTTTGAACTAAATTGAATTGAATTGAATTGAACTGAATTGATCTGAATTGAACTAAACTAAACTTCATGCATGCAAACATCAAACCCTAACTCCTAGGATCTTTACATGCATTCAAAAGTGTTATCTCTTACTCTGAATAGTTAATTGAACTCAAGGTGAGTGTCACCTACCATGTGGGTGCCCTATGTGCCCCTATTATTTAGGAACTCAAAATGGATGTCCTCACACGCTCCTAACATTTAGAATTAATTACAAATGTCAATTAACATGATTATTTCATCAAATATTAATATCTTCCTAATCCTAGTGTTGTTGAACACATTCCAAGGACTTAGAAGATACATGAAATAAATAATGTTTAGGATTGCAATTAAATGGCATCCTATTTCCAACAATATGGACATCATAAAAGAATCATAGGATCATAACACATGTTGCATCCATGACATATCATATCACCATCATATAAAACATCACATAACATACATAATAGGAAATTAAATGCATCCATCATGATCAACACATAAGCACATAGGTCAATCATCATCATCGTTGCATATATATCTCCAAATAATGTCAAGTGTACAAGGATATCAGAATATGAAGAGATATCATCAAAAATGGTAGTAACTCATCAAGTAGCAATGTATACATGTCCAAATCACAATAAAACATCAAGTGTCAGAGCTATGTAGTGCTCCCCCAAGACGATGTTGGCATCCCTGAACTGGTACCTCCCCCTGCACCCGACGGACCCACACCAGGATCTCTCCGATCTCCAAGAACAACTATGTAAAACCCACACTAACTGTCTGAGACTATGACCTGCAAGATCGAGACTAAGCAAAGCTCTCCCACCGCTCTAGAGGGACCAACTCATGATACCGACTCCTATAGAACTCGTCCTCTTGAGAAGTGTGGCATATCTCCTTGAAATAATCTGAAGTCCCAATAGTCGTCACAACCTGTTGTAGTCTCTCGGTAATAGCCTCTACCTGCTCTTCCCGTCATCTCAATGCAGTCAATGCAGCAACCTGACCCTGCACCTGTGCAAGTTGTTGCCTAGCAGCATCTCTCTCAGTCGTCAAATTCTATATCTGTCCCTGGGCCTGGGACAGTTGTGCCTATACCTGTGACAGTAACTATGTTTGTACGTTCCTTCCTTCCGCCCTTCTTCTATATCTATACCATTATTTCTTCCATGGCCCCCCCCTCTACCCTCCCTTCATTCCATGTCCCTCCCACCATCATCACCACCTCCTCCATCACCCCCACCATCTCCCTCCTCCTCATCTCCACCACCTCTACCCCTCCTCCATCTAGGTAGTCTGTCCTCATCATCCTCTAATGCTAGCACTGGCTCATCATGCCTGGAGATCCTTAGAAATGGATGCTCACTAAAGTACTGTGAGTACTCCTTAGTCATGTATCCCTCAATGATCTCTGGATGGTAATCCCAAATCACTGGTTGTAGTCTATGATACTCATCACATGCAACATCATAAGATAAAGTGGGCCCCCACTCAATCGCATCCTACTGTCTCTGTGCATACATGGCCAATCCCTGTGGTATCCCTTGAACTCTGTCGTACTATCTAAGCACCCTCAGCAATAAGAATCTCTCGATAATGTAGTGTGTTCATCCAATAAGATACCTGGATGTGATAAAACAAGGCATCTCCAAATGATCCTCGACCCTCTACTCACAATCTACATATGGTCGCCATGTAATAGAATCCAGGTCATCCAATACACGTCTCCAATACTCCAATTTTCCTAGCTTATGCTGGACAACTGGGCCTGCATAACCATAGACGTAGGGTCTCCCAAATGGTCATAATTTGTCTGTCTCTAGATGTGTCACCACTATATGCTCCCAAGCCCACGCCTGTAATAGGGTCACACCAGTAGATAAAATAGCTCCTCTAAGATAAACTCCCTGATGCAAATCATGGTATAACTGTGCGAGCATGCATGAACCCCAGACGAAACGGGTCCCAAACTGAATCATCTACTCTAGTGTCTGACCCCAACCGACGGACAATCCCTTTTCTCTCTTGTCGGGACATAAGAAGCCACCGACCAATCCCGCAAGCACTGAAGGAAAAGGGGCATACCTCTCAAACATCTCCTGCCAAGGCATCTCATACCCACTAATATGATCGTCATGTAATATCCAACGTAAGGTATTTCTACCTCCCTGCTCGGTGTGGTCATATGTAACAATGTCACCCATCACGGGAATCTGCAAAATCCTGTAGACATCCTCTAGCATCACAATCATCTCTCTAGTGGCCAAATGAAAAGTGTTGTGGTCGCTATGCCACCTTTCTGCCAATGCAATCAACAATCCCCGATTAATCCTAATCTGGGGCATGTCAATCAGTGAAGATAATCTGCATTGCTCAATGATATCCCTATCAGCCTATGATAGATGTGGGATCAGCTCCCAAGTCTATGGGAATCACTCTCGGGACTAAAGATTATCTAAATTTGTCTCCTATCATTATAAAACATTGCAATCAGCACATCAATCAATCAATCAAATCAACAAAACAATCAAACATCAACCAATCACTTATCCTATCAATTCTAGTGAGATTTTCATCAAATCTCGCGTACATCTATTTTTGATCCTCGCCTATCATGAGGTCAAAACAACATCATCATTATTGCATCTTGCCTATCATGAGATCAATAAATCATCTAATCTATCATCAACAACAAATCATTGGCTGACACAATTAAACATCATCAAATTCAAGGACCTATATGCGCCATTATAGGCCGTCTATATGCCAAAACGTGGACACACTGTTATAGACCATGAATGCGCCGCTAAATCTAGCCTGTGCTAAAACCCTAGGAAGATGTACTAAGGAATCTAACCTATGCACCATAGAAAATTTCATATGCGCCAAAAGAATGAAAACTAAAAATAAAAAATAAAAAATGCGAGAAAATTGATTCAAAATTCACAAGAAAAGTTTTCAAAATCCGTACCGGAGGTTTGTATCCCGCTGGCCGGTTGTGTCGCCGCACCCTCTCAAATCGATGAGTCTCGTAGGGGATCACCATTTTCACTCAAATGCTCAAGGATGCTCTCTCACTCCATAATTTTCAAAATCACTAATGCACAAATGAATCCTCTTTTCACTTTTTACCTCTTAATAAGGGTAATTAAGAGTGTGATTTTGGTGGGATATTTTAAATTTTTTTAATGATCAATTAATCGGGGCAGCTTATTTCTTTCATATTGGGAGATAAATCTTTGGAATATCATCAAATCAAAATTTCATCATCGACATCATCACAAATCAATAGAAAATTTCAAAAAAATCATCAAAAATCTTTTAATCATCAAAAATTCCTCAATTTATCTCCCAAGGGGGCATTCATTTGTTATCTTCTAAAAATTGTTGTATGAGGTATCGTCAAAATTTTAACAGCACTAGTAAATTTTTCTTTGAAGTAATGTGTAAACACATCACTTCAAAGAGGGGCAAAATGCATACATCCAAAATTGGTCTGGAGAATATTAATTAAATACTAGTTATTTAATTAATAAAAAATCTTTATTTCCTCTATTGTGTAAGTAAATTACAAATTTTATTTATATAGTTCGTGTTCCTTAATTCCTCTATCTAAACCACTTTCTTCATGATTTAATTAAATAAACAAATTTAACTAATTTGTTTTATTTGATTAATTCCCTTTCATTAAATTTGAATTTTTAATTCGAATTTTGTCATATTTCTCCATATTCTTCTAACCTCCTTCCACATCATCTTCCATCTCACCATGTGTCACATGAAAATAATTATTCCTAATTTCTAAAATGGGTATTTACCCTCAACAATCTCAACAAACTCAGGGACGCATGGCTTCTCCTTTCCATTTATTTTTTTATACACTTGGCAAGATTATTCTATTAAAGGGGACAACTTCCTAATTTCTCTCTAACCTCCTCATTTCTCACTGTCGATCTCTCCAGATTTAATCCTAATCGTCCATTGCTGCCAACTCACCTGATGCCTTGGTGAAATCTATAAATAGAGACTCATTTACAACTTTTGCATAAAGAGAGCATTGCATACAATTACTCTGCAGAAATCATCTAAGCATTTGAGAGCTTAGTTTACATTATAACTTAGCATTTAGAATAGTTTAGCAAGTAAATTAGAATCATGGCTTCTTTGTTAGATTTGTCTTAGTTTACTTATAGCATTTAGAATCATTTTCAAAGCATCTCCATTAGTTTAATTCAACATTGCATCATTCCATTAGCATTTTGTATACAACAACTTATCATCCAGTATATCATTTAGTTCATCATCCAGCCAAATGATCATACCATGTAGGTGTAGACACAATTTCTGCATTCTAGTTTAATGGCCACTCATTTGGGTCTTCACTATGTTGTGGCCGACCTTGGTTGATTCGCATTAAAAATTATCTATTGTTTTGGGCCAACAGTTTGTATTCATTTTATTATTTCTTTGTGGCCGACTTGTAGCGAATGTAATTTCATGTTGCGGATATATAAGAGCGATTGTTTATTCGAATTGAAGTGTGCAAGGGTGTGCTTCTATGTGTATGTGTGAATATTGTTCAAATCGTTCGAAGGCAGAGCAGAGTGTGAAGAAAAGTGAAGAGTGAAGAAGTGTTCATGGGCTTAACCGAAATTGTAATTAGGCATTAACAGATGCTATTTTCTCAGTTCAAAATCCGGATGGTTGTAATTTGAATATTTTTGTAAGACAGTGTGTCTTCCTTTGTAATTGAGCAATGAGCTCTAGGTAGTGTGCTTGAATGTGTGTGCATTCTCCATTTATTCTTCTTATACTTTTAACAGGGTATAATCTTGTGGATTAACCTCTACCATGGTTTTTCCCCTAATAGGGTTTCCACGTAAAAAATCTTGGTGTTGTGTGTGTTTCTGATGTGTTGTTGATTCATGTTTTCATTGATATTGATTAGATCTGAGAATAAGGATTAGTACTTGTTTGAAATTTGGTGACAACTGATTCAGCCCCCCTCTCAGTTGTTTGTCCTTGTGTTGCCAACAATTGGTATCAGAGCAGGTTCCTTGGAAGAAGTTTAACAGCTTGAGGTGATCTAGGATGGCGACATGCAAGAAGGATAGTCCAAGATTTGATGGAACAAATTATTCTATGGAAGACTTGAATGGAATGCCATTTGAGATGCATTGGTGAACCCTATTGGAGCATTACAAGTAATAGGTATATTATTCCACCGAATGGTACTTTATAAGCCTAACAATGACGGCGCCACGATGAAACGCCTTCAGCAACCATCAAACAAACGTTACGTGATTCAAATATACCGTTGGCGGAGATCCCAAAGCTGGAAACCCTTCGCGCTTAAGGCTGCGTGATGCCAATGCGAAGATTGCCCGGAAAATATGAAACGTTGAGAATTGGGTGATGATGAAACAGCCATTGGCAAACAGATGGAATTGAACTGTAACGTGCATGTCAGTGGAAAGCGAAGAATCGAGATTGAAGAAAGCAAGGCACTTTGATCCCGTTTTACCAGCAAAGCCCGTTCGGTGCTATTGAAGAACTCAGACCGTGAATACAAACTTCTGGCGAACGAGAAAGCATTTTCGGTAAGCCCGCACTGCCCGAGTTTGAAACCTGACCGGGTGAATGCCCCTCCCTTCCGGCGTTTGAACTGCCAGATTTAAGAATATTTTACTCCTGGCGATAGATAAAGATATGGATCCCGACAGAGTTCTCCTATCTAGAAAGACATTCATATGAGGATGAAATCAAACAGATTAAGAAGAAGAAAGAGAGATAGGAAGACCGGAAGCACTTATTGCTGGTGAAAAACAAGAGGAAAAATAAGTATGAAGGAAATTGCCTCTTTAAATGTTTTTCTTGCAATAAGATAGGTCATTTCAGAATCAAGGTGTGTGGTGAAAGAGATTCTAAAAACTGACAAATAGCATAAATTTCAAAAAGAAGCTACTTATGCCGCTGATGAAGCGTGTGATAGCCGATGAACTGGAGCAAAGGTGAAGACAAAATGGGTATTTATTGCTATCAAGGAAAATAATCATGTGTCTACTGAATCTGCTCATTGTATAAATGTGGAGAAAGCCCTAGCTGCTCGAGTTGAAGAGAAAGATGAATGGGTAATTGACAGTGGTTGTTCTCATCATATGATAGAGATAAAAGTAAGTTTATGAATTTGGAAAAGGGTATTGTAGGAAGTAGGAGATTTGGTGATAAAACAACCAGTGGACCGGCAGAGGATGCATTTCTCTTTATGGTAAGAATTATACTGATGATGTTTTGTATGTGGAAGGCTTGAAGCATAATATTTTAAGTGTCCGACAGATGGTTGATAAGGGTTACAATCTTCAGTTCAAGGATGGGAAGTGCAAAATATTGGGATGTTCTAGAAATGTGACGATCGTACAAAACAAGAGTGCAATATCTTCTTTGAATGTCAAGCACAAATAAAAAGCTGTTTGATTGCTTGCTGATGAAAGTTGGTTGTGGCATAGGAGAATGTGTCATGTTAACTATGATAACATTGTCAAGATAAGTTCTACTAAGGCTGTGAGAGATCTACCTAAGTTGGTAAAACCTACTAATGCCATTTGCAAGGAATGTCAGTTGGGAAAGAAAACTAGAATTTCATTTTGGAGCAAACAACATTGTTCAAATGAATTGTTGGAGCTTGTGCATATTGATTTGTGTGGTCCCTCTAGAATCAGAAGTTTACAGGGTTACAGGTATTTCATGTTGCTTATTGATGATTATTCAAGAATGATGTGGGCTACTTTCTTAAGGGAGAAATCTGAAGCGTTGGAAAATATCAAGATCTTTAAGGCTATGGTTGAGATAGAGACTAGTCTAAAGATTAAATGTTTGAGATCGGATAGAGGTGGTGAATTCACTTCCAGTGAGTTTAATTCTTTTTGTGAAGAACATGGAATAAAGAGACAATTATCTGCACTGCAGACCCCTCAGCAAAATTGAGTTGTGGAAAGGAAGAACAAAACAGTTCAAGATGCTGCTAGAACCATGATGCTAGAAGGAAATGTCCCTCATATCTATTAGAGAGAAGCTGTGAGTATTATTGTGTATATTCTCAACCAAGTACAAATAAAAGGTGATACTAGTAAGACCTCTTTTGAGCTATGGACTGGTCATAAACCTACTGTTGGATATTTCAAAATCTTTGGGAGTAGATGCTATATCAGAAGACATGAAGATATAGGAAATTTTGATGCTAGGAGTGATGAAGGAATATTTTTTGGGTTATTCTACTAAAAGCAAGGCCTACCGGTGTTACAATAAGAGATTGAAGAAAATGGTTGAAAATGAAAATGTTAAGGTTGATGAAGACATTGCTAGACCATCCAAAACCTGTGGATATGACTCTGATGATCGGAATGACAGTACAAACAAAGCTCAGACTTCAAATCAAGTGCAAATCATTTCAATGAATCAAGAAGATCAAGAGGAAGAAGAAACCAGTGAAGATGCAGAAGAGAGAACACAAGACCCTGAAGTTCAAGAACATTCTAAGAAGACTCTGAGGTATGTAAGATTGAATCATTTAGAAGATCAAATTATTGGTGATAAGAGTAAAGGTGTCCAGACTAGGAGAAAAATTGTAGAAGAATATTGCTTGATTTCAAAGATTGAGCCTACTAGTGTGAATGAAGCATGCAAAGATGAACATTGGGTTGAAGCAATGAAAGAAGAAGAGCTGCGCAAATTGAGAAAAAATGATATACGGATTCTTGTTCCCTGACCTGTGGATAAAATGTAATTGGAAATTAAATGGGTCTTTAGAAACAAATTGAATGAGCAAGGTGAAGTGGTTAGAAACAAAGCAAGACTGGTATGCAAAGAATATTCAAAGATGGAAGGAATTGATTTTGAAAAGAATTTTGCCCCTATTGCTAGAATTGAAGTTGTGAGACTATTTATTGCTTACGCTGCTTACAGAGATTACAAGGTTTATCAAATGGATGTCAAGTCTGCTTTTCTAAATGGAAAATTGGAAGAAGAAGTGTATATTGAACAACTTGATAGATTTCAGTTGACTGATAAGGGAGATATGGTTTTGTCGTGATTTGAAGAAAAGCAACGTGGCGGATCTCTAAGCAAGCCTTTAGAGCACATGGTATGCCAAATTGATGCAAGCATTGCTTGTGCTTGATTTTAACAAAGGTATTGATAAGTAATTTGTATTTCAAAATGATGATAAAGATTGATTGAAGTTTTTGTTGATGATATCATTTTTGGAGGAAATGATGGTTTCAGTACGAAGTTTTGCTAATGAGATGAAGAGTGAGTTTGAAAATGTCGCTGATTTCACTGGCAGGATGGAAATTTTTGGGATTGCAAATTACTTAGTTAGATAAAGGGATTTTTATATCTCAGTCCAAGTATGTGAAGGAATTGTTGAAGAAGTTCAGTATGGAAGATTCAATGCCAGTTGGTACACCCATGGTGACCAGATGCAAGTTGACAATAGTAGATGATTCTCTGAAGGAAAAGCAGACTAGATATAGATCAATAATTGGTGGATTGCTTTATTTGACTCAAACTAGACCTGATATCATGAATGGTGTATGTATTGTTGCTAGATTTCAAGTCGATCCTAAGGAATCTCATGTGACTATTGTGAAGAGAATTTTTAGATACTTGAAGGGAACAATTGACTTTGGTCTATGGTATGCTAAAGGTGATGATCTAGTGCCTTTACTGATCCTGATTGGGTAGAAGATGTGGATGATAGAAAAAGTACTAGTGGTGGTGCATTTTTCTTGGGTAAGAAGCTAATCTCATGGTTAAGTAAAAAGCAGAATGCCATTTCTTTATCTACTGTAGAGGTCGAATACATTGTTGCTGCTAACAATTGTACTCAAGTATTGTGGATGAAGTAGATGTTGAAAGATATCAGAGTTGTGTATAATGAGCCTATTGCTATATTTTGTGATAATTCAAGTGCCATTAATATTTCTAAGAATTCAGTGTTGCATTAAAAAACCAAGCATATGTCTATCAAGTTTCACTTTTTGAGAGAAAAGGTAGGTGAAAAGGAAGTCAGATTGGAGTATGTGCCTACTAAGGAGCAGATTGCAAATATCTTTACAAAGTCATTGCCTTTGGATACTTTTGAGTATCTCAGAAGGAAGTTAGGGGTGATTATCTCTCCTAATTAGAACTAAGGATGCATTGCATTGCACCAGACTGTGCATTTCATAATCATATCTTGTTTCGAATTGATGTTGTGGTGGTTGCTACTTAGGGGGAGTAGTCAGATGGTTAAAAAATTTAGATATGTGGTTCAAAGCTTAGAGATCTTTGTCATTGATGTCAAAGGGGGAGAAGAGTAATGTGAAAAACTAGTGATTATCTAGGGAAAAGAGCTTTGTGGGGAGAAGATCTGGGCGTGAAAAGAGCGGCGAGAAAAAGCGAGCCCAAACCTTAAGGGGAGTAGCGGCGAATAGATAGCCATGCTTTTTGATGAAGTGCTTACATCAAGCGTGCTCCTCACCAAATGCCACAAAGGGGGAGATTGTTGGATGTTGTGGTTGTGTTGCTAATATGTGGTTGTTATTGATGTCAACACTATTAGCATTAGTGCATCGGAGTTTTCGGTATATGTCAAGATGCCGGCGTTCGGCAATGGAGTTCGTGCCGTCGCGAGTCTGCTATCGCCGCCAGATCAGCGGCTGTGGACTGAAAAGGGTTTGCCGTTGCGATTGTATCCGCCTTTATCCCGCTGCTTGGAGTTTCGTATCCACGGAAGATTTTATCGAGTTATGAAGATTTGTATCTCATAGTTTTTGTTAAGCCTGGGCATGGCAAGTTTCCTCGGATGAATGCTGGCGTGATTCTAGTTGCCCGCTGCTGCAGATACTTTGATGTTTCCCAGACTATGTTTATCTTTGTTGCACATCCGCGATTGATCATTGTGCTCGTGGACTTGATATTTTATCTTGTGTGGGCTCATGTTTTTCTGCCCTAATGACAGTGGTGTTACGTGCTGGATCTCTTCGAGGAGAAATACATCGGCGTTTTTGTTGGAAATGCTGATTTGGCCTCAATGGCAAGTTAGGCCAACTCCTTGGTTTATCTGACCGAAAATTTTCTATTGTTTTGGGCTTCTTGACAAATTTGTATTCATTTTATTATTTCTTTTGTGTATTCCGTGAAGCTAATGTAATTTGCTGTTGTAGACAAGTATAAGAGCCATTGTTTATCTGGAATTAAAGTGTGCGGCAGATTCTATGTGTAAAAAGGAATATTGTTCAAATCATTCAAGACAAAAGTATATGTGAAGAAAAGTGAAGAAGAAAGGAAGCAGCGTTCATGTGCTTAACCGTGAATCGTGTTGGGAAAAAATTGTCATCTCTTAAAAAACAAAACCTCCAAGAATAGTAGTGCTCTGTAAAATTAATTTCAAATATCGCTCCCTCAAAAACATGTGGTACAACTTGTAAGCTCACAGCTTTTAATCGCATTACGCTCAATTCCCACATTAATCCTTCTGAGAGAAGCACATGTAAATTCAATTTCAACAACTTGCATAAACAGATTCAACAAATAGAACCATTAAACATGAAAGATGGTACAGAACATAAGAACACACAAATTTACGTGGGGAAAACCCTTTCAGGTAAAAAACCCCACACTCCAAAAGATCCGAGCCATTGTATTATTCAGCAACAAATAGAGTTACAATACAATCTCAGGCTCAGCCCTTTTCACAGAGATTACACCTTGTTTCATTTTGGAGACAAACTGGCAGCAACCCTGTTCTGTTTCCCTCTCTCCTTTTTACATTTCCCTAATCAACCTCTCAGTCCATACAACCTTCGCACTATTACAATACTCTCACACAGTATACAGTGAAACTTAGCACGAGAGATCAACCAAGACACTTAATCTAGAGAGATTTCGGCAGCATAATCCTACCTCAATCTTCCTCTCACACTTCATACTGCAAAACGTCCAATGTATATACATTCGTCTTCAGCAGACAGGAAATGGTTCATCTTCTGTAGATCAGTTCGTATTCTTTTTGTTGGACCAACTGTCAACCGGTCTAACTTCTCCAACTCACTCATGATCCTCCAATGAACATCATACACATCAGCGGTCAACCAAGTCAGTATCCTTCCAACCATGGTCTTCTTTCATGATCATCAGCCAGAGTCTCCCCGATGTATTCATTGGAAGGAGATTACAAAGCTAGGCCGATAACACAAGTCACCCCGATGATATTAAGTTCAACCACCCCGATACAGCGGCCTCAGTCACACCGACGATCAATGGGAGCACCAATTGTCACAGGATCAGCCTTATCAACAAGAGAACAAGCATCGAAGAAGGTTTCACCGAGGTCCCATGTCACACCAATGAAAACACCTCATCGGTAAAAGAACAAGCATCAGAGAAGGTTTCACCGAGGTCCCATGTCACACTGACGAAAACACCTCATCGGCAAGAGAACAAGCATCGGAGAAGGTTTCACTAAGGTCCCATGTCACACTGACGAAAACACCTCATTGGCAAGAGTTACACCGAATGCAAACCCCATCAGCCAGACATGCTCTGTTGCTAAGACTCTTACAGAGCCTTCATGTCACCTCGACTAAATACCATCGGCATGAGTCACAGCGATATGCATCAAGAACAACTCCATCGGCAAGAGAACCACTATCGGCAGCAAAACTGAAAACTCACAATGATAGCTCAAGTCACACAGATCACATCCATCGACAAGACAGACTAAATGTCACACCGATATCGGCTAGACTTCTATCGTTGGACAAAGTTAGGAAACTTACACCGATATTTCAGGTCACGCCGATGACCCTCATCGCCAGGACATTCCAGAGGTCACACCGATATAGTCATGAAGGAACTTTACAAGGAGAATACAGATCGGGCTGAGTCACACCGATCTCACAGACAGTTCATGATCACTTAAGCAGATCGGCCAAACATCTCAGTGGTCACACCGAAATTGCTCGCTCAGAGGTTTAGGCTTGTGGGATTGAGGCACACAATCCCAACAAACTGTAATCATGCATTAGCAGATGTTATTTTCTCAGTTCAAAATATGGATGGTTGTAATCTGAATCTTTATGTAAGTGTGTCTTATTTTGTAATTGAGCAGTGAGCTCTAGGCAGTGTACCTGAATGCACGTGCATTCCCAATTTATTCTTCATATACTTTTAACAAGGTATAATCTTGTGGATTGACCTCCACCATTGTTTTCCCCCTAACAAGGTTTTCACGTAAAAAATCTTGGTGTTATGTGTGTTTCTGATGTGTTGTTGATTCATGTTTTCATTGATATTGATTAGATCTGAGAATAAGGATTAGTAAGTTTAATAAGTTTAAAATTCAGTGACAACTGATTCACCCCCCCTCTCAGTTGTCTGCCCTTGTGTTGCCAACAAGGATAACTTTTGTGATTCGATTATTCCTAAACTTCCTAGTGATTTAGCTTTGAGGTGTCTAGCAAAGAATTATCATGGGCTATTGGAAGTTTAGTAAGAGATAGTGAAATATAATCAAAAGATCAAAGTATTCCAAATACAAAGCTCAAGAAGGCTAGTGTTATAATTGGCCTTTTGTATTGACAGAAGAATGAATCTAGGTTCCTTGGAATGCATATGCCTGGGATTCTCTTGCATCTACGTGGCAAAGAAGTTTTTAGATTGGTGGATACTATACTCCATGCAACATTTTAGATCAATTGAAGAAGTTTACTACAACTATTGTGGTGGTTGTAACCAATCATATTACTTTCCTACTTTGAAACTTTGACTAAGTTGGTACTCTTGCTTAAAAGGCTCTTTTGGTTGCTTTTGGTTTCCTTCTTCATTGGAACTTCAAATAATTTGTGTTTATGAATCAATTTATTGCCTTAATTTCCATTTCATTATTTGCTATCTTTTATACATGCAAGATTTTGTATGGCTGCAAACAATCAATTGATCTTTGTTTCCTTAAATACTAGCTTGACAAATCAATTATATGATATATCCTATAATCTAAATTTTATAATATTTCACTTAATTTAATTAATTGAATATTTTACATTTAACATGTTTGCTCTTACATTGCTAATTAAAATTAACCTTCTTAGTGTACAATTAATTATTCTCAACATATTCACTTTGTTTATCTTCATATATATTATTTCTATACTTCAAATATATTTAAAATTTCTAGTATAATTATTTATACATACAAAACCAGCTAAATACATACCTATGATATTCATTTCAGTTGAGTTTGTTTACATATCATTTTATTCATACACATTCACTAATTTCAATAATATATTTAAGAACTCATTAAATCTTGTGCGAGGTGAATAAATTTCAATATTGTTTTTGTTTTACAATAAATCAATTAAATAAAAAAGTAAAATATATACAATTCTTGAATATGTTTATCTCTTCTTATGTATATGTAGAAATAAATGTTGAAATTAAAAGTAACTCATATGAAAGAAAAGAAGTTACCTCATGTATTTTTCTCCATATCATATATATCTAAATATTTTTTCAAGAAATTCATTTAGAATGTATTTATAAGATTAGTATGAAGCTTCATAAGATTAAACAATGTTTGCATTATCTATTAATATTTTAAAAAAAAAGTTAAAATATCAAATTTGATGTTAATTTATTTGGTAATAAAATTTTAATAATGCATAAATATTCTATGAGGTCCTTCAAAAAATTTAATAAAATATTATAATTATATTTTTTAATTAATTGATTGTGTTTCGAGATAGTGTTAGTAAATTATGATTTTTGAGGATCATTCCCTCTTAAATTATATTTTTTAATTAATTGATTATGTTTTCCAAAATAGTGCTAATAAATTATGATTTTGAGGATCATTCCCTCTTATATTAAAGAAATTAAATAGTTGTGTTATTAATTAAAAATAACATTAAATAGTTGTGTTATTAATTAAAAATAACATCAATTATTTTACATACTTGACATCAAATTTTCTAGTTTAGGACTTTAAATTTCTTTTTTAATTATTAACAAAATTAATATAATTCCATACAAATATGATGAAAAAACCTTTTGTAAATATCAAGACTGATTAATTAAGATGATCTCAATTAATAATTAGCGTATACACTTTATATTAAATTTGTATTTTTAAAATTTAATTTAATTTAAGAAAACTTTTTACTATTATAATAAAAATTATCTAATCAATTAACTAGAGTTCCAATCATAATTTTTATAATTTCTTCCTAGAATTTTAATAGTTCAAAGAAAAATATGATGTAAAAGCTGAACGAATAAATTCAAAGCACTTTACGATTTTCAAAAGAATTTCTTAAGTATAAGAATGGATCAATTCACAATTTATGATTATAGAAAATCACCTATATGGTCTTTTAGGCTCTTGATATAAAATATATTTACCATCAAGTTCTAAGTTTTGGAAACAAATTTCTGTATCCATTTCTCATTTTCTTTTCTGACTTGTTGGAGCAAACCCAAACTCTGACATCCATATGTATAAACCGTTCTTGCAAAACTTTCCAAAAAAAAAACATCCTCCCAAATTTGATATTTCTGACTCAAAAATGTTGGGCCTCTCTAGAAATGCTCTCATTGTATATGCTCACTACTCGCAATTTCACCAATTTGTGTACAAAATTGATTGGATATTCCTAAGAAAATCTAAGTTCACAAATTGGCCAACCTTTCGGCAATTACCTTTTAAACAAAATATTTAAGCCATCAAAAATTTCGTGCCTAGTTAGCACGTCTATACTTTTTCAAGTTTGTATTGATAGAGCACGACTCTAATTTAAATCTTCTCTTGCCGCAAGTATCAGGAAGCAAGTAGCTTCTTTGATTAGAATTGACACCTCTTGCGTTGTTTTAGTAATATATTGACAATGTACGATGGTGTGGTAGAGATGAAATTTTTACGCCACATGACCAAAGCCACAGATCTAGCTGTACACTTAGCACCTGAAAAAATAGAAAGTGTTAGTCTATATTTAAAATCTTCAAGCTTAGGCTATGAATTCTAGCCCATCAGATTACTCTCAACATTTATTAACTTAAAGAATTGGCTGGTCAAGTGGACAAGAGCATGGTAGTACACTTGATGAGGTCCATGAAGAGTTTGAAGAGGAATTTGTAACATTGACAATAGTAATCTGTAGGGGCAGGGAAACACATAGCCAGAACGACAAATAGTTTTCCAAATTTGGGGGATGGCATAGGGACTTATTTATAATAGCTTAAATAAAATTTAAAACCTGAATTTTAAAAATTAACTTGATTCATGAACCAACATTGTGTCTCTTTGCCGCATTATAACTATAGACATAAAAAGGGCTGAAGTAGCAATGACAGTTCATTGATCCAGTTGTCCATCTGATATTCATACCATCAACTACAGCTCTACGAGTACGATTTGATTAAACAAGTGTCCAGATAATACAACATAATAAAGGAGGGATTGCCATCGTAAAGATGTAAGTTCTTCCCCCATCAGAGGCACACGGAGATCTCTGATAATCAGAATTTCTCAAGGAAACCCTTTCGCAATAAGAAAAAGAAGCCAATCCCAATTTTTCTTTTCCCAGAGCAGGAAATAAAGGGGCTGCCTACAGACAAGGCCCAAAACAATATCAAGATTTATATGGACTAGATTTGCTCTTTCATCTGACAAACACCATTGCCATGTACCTGGACCAGGAACTATAGATTATTGTATTCTTACTGTAGCTTCTGTTGTAATATTTCCAGCACGTAAGCATCTTAGAAAAACAAAATTAAGAGCAAATCTAGTACAGATAAAGTGGTAAAAAAGAGTTAATTTTACCCACTCCTATCTTTTTAAATTTTTTTTAGTCCCATTTTTATAAAACAAAATGCTCACTGGAAACAGGGAAATGTCTTGGGAAAGGGGGCTGGATGGCTCCCAAATTCCAAGGATGCACTCCCACATTTCCCCAATATTATCTAGAGCATAGTTTGCAAACTCACTGAAAACTCTCAGCCTCAGCAAGCACCCGCAAGTTTTCTGAAAAACAAGCAACTCGCATCCAGACTCGCCCCTGAGCAAAACTAGCTATTTGTGCAGGCACGCCATGACTCATAAGGACAGTCAGACGCAGTGAAAAAACACAAAAAATGTGGGAAAAACTAAACGCAAGAAAAACTGTATTTTGCATATAACTTATGTTTTTTTAAGAAATTTAAATTTTTTTTAAGTTGCCAAGTCACTGAGTCCGAGTCAAATTAGCGTCTCTTGACATTTTTGCTAGAGTCAAATTACTTGTAGTTTATCTAGTGAAAGCCCGTCTGTAATTTCCCCACTCTTGGAGTGACATCTTGGTGGTCATATTCTAGCCCATCCAGCATTCCTGTGGCTTAGAAGGCATGATTAGGGAATGATTTTTGGCCAAGCGTATCAAATTTTGGTGTTTAGAAATTATCCTTAACCAAGCAAAGCATAATGGTGACCTTATTTTAACATTATCTCATGGCACACAAGGAGGTCAAAGCAAGCAAGGAGGTCTACTCAAGTCAAAGCAAGCAAGGAGGTCTATTTGCAAGACCAAGCAAGCAAGGAGGTGAGTCAACCTCATCAAATCTGATCAGTTTCTAGAAGCTTCCCCTTCCTATGGTGGTTTAGGTGACTTAAGGGAGAAGCTACCATAAGGTGACTTAAGGGAGAAGCTACCATAAATTAATATTTTAAGATCAAATCTGATCTCTTCCTTGAGGCGGCTGAAGGAAGCTTCCAAGATAGAATTTTATAATCTCCAAAAGGCAAAAGGCAATCAAATTCTTCTAAGGTGGTTTGGGAAGCTTAGTCAAGAAGTTATTAATATTTTATTAAGCAAATCTGATCCTTTTTGGGCTAGGTGCCTTAGCCTTGAAGCAAGGTGAATTTTTTAATGAAAACAAATCTGATTTCATTCCTCGGGCGGTTTGGTCTTAAGGCCCTATTTAAAGGAGGCTTGGAGAATGAGGAAGACATGTTATTTTGGTATTATTATCTTGCTTGTTGAGAGAGATCTCTTGACTGAAAATAGTTTCAGTCGGTTCAAGGTGCTGCTCCCTTGAATTCTGTGGTTTGGTGATGTCCCCATTCCACCTAGTGAGGTGATTTCAATCTGAAATTCACCATTGAGTTTAAACAGATTGCTTTGGCAAGTTCCAGTTGCAGATTAGGACCCCGTTTTGAGATAATTTCACCTTTACTTGCTGATAGAAGGGTTTTAAGAGGTTCATGTGACATAGAAGGATATTTCTAGCAACTTCCAGTTTCAAGTAAAATAAGATTATTGTTGCAACAGTCATCAAATTAATTTCAACATCAGATCTGAGGAGTTTTTGGATGTTTGCAACCTCCAGTGGTGCTGCTACAGTCGATTTCTAGTCATCTCCAGCTAGGGCATATCACCCTACTACACTTAGCTTCATCTAGCATTCAAAAAGCTAGGGTTTTATCTTGTGCTTTGGCACAATCTGGGTGTAATTTAAGGTCTGAAAATTAAAATCAGACCTAACATTTCGTAATATCCAGTCTTTTCTGTTGTAACCAGCTTCAAATCAAATAAAGAAGATAAGCTATCTTGCTGGTAAATCTTTTGTTGAAGGCAAGACAGAAATTTTCAGACCAGAAAAGGAAGAAATTTCAGTTAGAACCTGTAAGGGTTTTTACACTGTCATCCTATAAATTACTTGTAGTTTATCTTGGTGACACCACATCACCCTAAGATCCAAGCCTTAGCAGGGAATTTACATATTATATCTTGAGTAAAGTTCTATTGGGACAAGTCTCCAGGGGTTCACGCAACCTCCAAGATGTTTCCAGGACTTCAGAACTTGGAGTGGATGCTCCATTTTTTCAGGACTGGACAGCCTGCTCCATTTGGTGCATGAATATCTTAAAAAGGTAACATCTTAAAGAAAATAAAATACAGAAAATTAAAAACCTTAAAAGCTAAAAGCAGGGGGTGGGGTGTGGTGAGGGGATTGTTGCTGCAAATTTGGCACATTTGATTTACTTTTTAAATTTTCAGCTACATTTAATTTGTTTAAGTTATTTTAAATGCCATTCTCATGCAGTTGCCAAACTTCAGGAAATTTTTGCCATCTTTAAAACAACATCCTCATGTTCCTCCATCCCGGAAACTTGGAGAAAGATGTAAGTGCAAAGCTATCTCAGTGTTTTCCATGTTTAGAAAAATTAAGATTGTATAAAATATTTGCTGACACATACCTCAGAGTAAAGGGAGCTGATTTCTTAAGGCAGATCACAAGATGATTACAAACGGGCGATAAAGAACAAATTTTTTAGATTTTATTTGGAACTGCTGCAACTTCACCAGGAGCTCTCACTAGCACATTATCATGCATACCAACAGAGCATGCTAAAGAAAATGTTAGATGCTTTGGACACATCAAGGATTGTTTAAACATACCTTTTTTCCAGCCTTCACTCCAATCAATTCCCTCATCTTTTCTACAGCATAGATTGTACATGCACGTATCTCTACTTCTTCTTCAGTTCCTGAAGCCAATTCTTTGTTGCCATCCACAATGGTAGCCAATGTCGGACTATATGTGAGCACACCCAACTGTCTCAGAACAGCTGGAACTATATAGTCTGCAAAAATTGTTATTGAATCAATGTCACTAAAAGATCCATATCCTTGACCTTTGAAGGCTCCCCACAGGTCAGCTACAAATATCTGAGCCCTCTTATAGAGAAAAACTTGGTGACCTTTATACACTGAGTGATCCCGAAAACCTGCAAAAATATCGTACCACTGTGACTTACAAGAGGAAGAATCACCTTAAAAACAAGCATGAGCAGTTTTTATGCAACAATAGCCCCTGTAGACTTCTAAAGATTATGACCAAACTTCAAAATGACGCTATAAAATGCCTAAAAATGAGTTTCATTCTAATATAAGCACCATAGTGAGATACCTTTTGGAATGCATTGCCATTAAGAAAAGTGTTGCTGTAAATTTTATCAGCAAAAACTTTGATTAAGAACCATTTTAACTGGTTAAATAATAAATTGCTCTCTTATATTTCTTTCCATCCTATCCACCTATCACCAAACAAAATCCCTAAATGCAAAGTTCAATTTTGAAGTCTGATAAAAATAATTATCATTAAGCTTGGATATCATTTGGTAGAAAAATCATCTACAAATGTTGTAGGACAGAATTCCATCAAGTTCTGCACAGGCAGCCAGTTATTTTCTCTAAGCTTCAAAAAATAATGCAAGGATCTTTCGTATACATATATCAAGCACATCAAATGCTATAGCAGTTGGTGGAGATGATAATTAAACTACAAGCAATAAGCAATCAACTAACCTTAACATTCAGATAACAACAAATATCATCTTGCTAAAGTTTTTCTTAACAAAACTGCATTCTGGATTCACTTTACTGATTTAAAATGGTACACTCAGAAAGCAGGACCCCTGACAAGACACAGAAAAACAATTTTGATGGTATGCTCTTCATCTAAGTCGCCAAAATTTCTTTAGAACAGGGTCCTATCATGCACTTTACATCAATTACCAGATATTTGAATTTCACCTTTCTAGAGAGAACCAACAAATTTAATCCACTCATTTTAAGCCAGCTACAGAAATTAAGAAGTTGTCAATTTTGTGAATAGAATCAACCCCCGGTATACAGATAACTATGTAACATTTTTCTTAGCACCATTATATTTGATATTCAACTATATTTCTTAGAATTCTCAGATCAGGTCTGCACAAGAGGCTATACCAGGAAAATGACGAGTAACCAACTCTACCAGAGCCACTGCAGAGTTGCCAGCAGCAGCAACAAGATTAGCTGCCTTTCCTCCAAAGCTCTTCCCCAACTCTGTGCCAACCTAAATAGCAGGTAAAAGGCATCTACAATAACATTGTTAATAAGAAAGGATAGGAAAGAATAGACAAAAGATGGCCCCTAATTTAACAATGCAGCATATGGCCTAGAAGTGAAAATAGATTGAAGTTATTATTTAACCTAAAACTGGAATAAGGTAGCGGGGGAATATGTACTACTATAGAATAACATGTATTTGGTCAAGAAATACTTCATTGTAAATACAAACAAACTGACATGATTAAACCTGTATTGCTAAAACCAGAATTAACAGCAAGATTCAAATCTCCTAGATAAGGAGGAAACATCAAAACTGTGTAGTTATGAGAGATTATAAATTTATAAATCACAATTGAAAAATAGCAGCAAGTAAAAATAAATGCAATAAAATGAACCTCGTGGAGTAATCTAATGCGCTCATCTTCTAAAGGAAGAGGTCGTGACCAGTTGAGTAATTCCCTCAATTGAGGACCTGAGAACATTTTGCAATAAATAAACATCCACATAAGAGTTGCTAACATTGTATAATGAAGGCAGCTAATGTTTTCTCTTTAATTTTATAGGAACATCCTCACCTGGCTCCCTTGGTAAATGTAGATGCTACCATTAATAGATATCATTTTCACAAAGCATGCACATAAAGATAAAGTCCATAGAACTTCAAAAAAAATTGATAAGGTTGAAATGCTTTAGTAAATACTAAATACACATTTATACCTGTATAACTTCTCAGACGATCTGCATCAAACACTGAGCTATCATTTTCCAAAGCTGCTTTCAGACCAGCAGCCAAATGGTCATAATTTAGCTCCTCGTCTGTTGAGAGAAAAAAAATCAATTACATCTTAAGAAGCATACAATGAGCAAAAGCTTGGTAGAAAGAGACAGAAACAAACAGCTCATATAATCCCAAAACTAAATCATAAAAAGCCCTAGTTAGGAGATGACATTGGATCCATCAAACAGCAGTTACATACTCTTGCAAACTATCTGAAAGTTGCTGATATTGAAGCATGGTAAGTTATTTCAAAAGGAATCCCAAAACCTGTGTACAGCATACCATTTTATAATTTTAAGATTTCAAGTTTCTAATTTTTTTATTTATTTAACTTTTTATATGGTTACTTTTGCTTGATAAGCTGGCTGCCGGTACTTTGTGCTTTTCTGTTGTTGGCAAATTGTGCTGTGTGTAGAGATGTTTAGTCTGGTTAAACATTTTTTGTTTGTTGACTTTGTTCATATGTTTGATGGGTTCAGAATGTCTTCTTATTGCCTTGGATCAAGATCTTTGTTAACAAGACTATCAACTGTTTTGATGTTTTGTTTGGGTCATATTTCCAGTACATCAAAAATACATTTGTTTTTAAGTTGTGGTTGTGATGTCCTCTGAAATCTTGTGGTTTATAATTATATGGAATGCCAGAAATAAGAACTTATTTCAAGACAGCAATAGGGATCTCATTGGCTTCTCTAGAGAAGTCACAATTGCAAATGTTACGCTGCAGGTCAGCATGCAGGTTGGTGCTGGTGTACAAATATTGAAAAAGTTTATCATTGAAGGAGAGCCAGTTCCTTCTGCTGATGTTCTCGTCAAACCAGAGGGTGTTGCTCTGTGCTGGACTGGAGGTGTAAACATGATGAAATATGATCCTGATGGTTGGCTGGTCCGTGAAGTATACCAGAGTGAAACAGCCGTTCCTTAGCTTTCTGTGAATGCTGCTTCCTCCCACAGTGATAATGAGACCAGTGCACCATATCCACCTGTTCAGATTGTGCTCAGATGAATTGCTTCAAGAATGTATGGTACATAGTGTCCAGTCCACTAAACACCACCTTGCTGAAACTATTATTCTGCAGGACAGGAGAATTGAGGCTAAAAACAAGGGAAGAAGGAAAAAACAACAGAAAAAGAGAAGAAGAATCTTTAGTTCCAGACATTTTTATATTGAGACTATGTGACGTGTGATTTTGGCTGTGTATTACTGGTTTTACTATGTCATTTTATTAGTAGTGTATATCCTCATTTGACTCTTGTAAGCTTGGAACCGTACACATCAAAGCCTTTGTCATGCTAATTTTTTGGCAATACACATCATTTTGGATTTTGATTTTTCTGCTGAACTGATCTATATTTCAATATTAAAAGAAAATTAAAAATACTCTTTGTACTTCTCAATCCATTGAGGGTGGGCACTTCAGTCTTATTTTGGACAATGCAATGAAATGTGACATATGGACTTGATAAATAAATATGAATTTTCAGTTCTGGTAAGTTGCTATACTTTGCCATCTTTTCAATATTTCCTTGTGATTTTATTTTGATAATTTTTCTCCTGAGTTTTTAGTAATACACATATCTTTTAAGTTTTTAATATCCCCTACAAATGGAGGGTTACAATTCTAATGCCACCTCTATGTATCGTAGTAGACTCTTTTCCAAGCTCAAGGAACAACTCATCTCTTTCCAATATACATATGAAACTGAATCATAACGTAAATATCAGAAATGCAATCATGGTGGCAGTTTTGAAACTGCCCCTTAAGATATCGGTGGTTACACAACTGCCACCTACATAAACTGGCATTTACACAATTGCCACCTGCTTGAACCAACAGCTCTGCTACCATCCATGAAACTCTGAATTTCCAAAAAACTTCTGACTAAATTTCACATCTAAGGTGTCTGGATCGCCCTGGACATGTCTTTGCCTCTATAGAGCACCTGCATTGTCTGTGATCCATTTTTGAATGAAACTGAATGCAAATTGATCGCTCAAAAGTGCCTTGCAAGTTAAATTTTGATCTTCTTGAGAATAGTAACTTAGCATATCTTACTAACATCTCATGATCCAGTTCAGATCAGTTTAATTCTTTCCATCTCAACATAAAATCTCCAATACATCAACAAAGGATTCCAACAAAATAGGTAACACAAGGCTAAATTACAACAAATAAAGAAAGAAAAACAATTACATTAATGTTCATAAGTGACCAAGAATAGGTTGGAAGAGATTGGAACATACAACCATTACAATAGCTAAGTACTAGGGCAAAGAGGACCCTGGACTCAAAGCAAAGAAAAGCAAGAAAACAAAGGAGTAGGAAATTGAGTGTAAACCTAAAATGGTAACCCTGAAACAAGTGAAATAAGTAGTTGCATGAGGGGAGAATACCTCAGAGTGGTGAGAGCTGATGTAAACCAAAGATGGCAACCACAGCAAGAAACAAAAACCAAAAAGTGTATGTACTTTGCCTTGCATTGGAGAAGCAAACAACATTACCATCAAATAAAATGGGAAGACCAATGCAAGATCTCAAAATGCTCACTGAGGAGAATCCTAGGCTCAAGGGGGCAAGGGAACCAATCATAGGAACATGTTGATTCCCCAAGGCCAAAGAATTGTACTTGTCAGAGAAGAAAATGTTAATGTGAGCGTGCCCTAGAGGCCTATGTTGTGAATGAGGAGCACTACAAGGTCCCCAATGTCAAGATGAGATAGAAACACGAACCTTAGAACAAGCCGTCAAGTGTCAAGAATATTACGCAAGTAATTGGTAAATTATTTGATGTATTAACAAGAGCGAGACGCTCAATAAATAATGTACAAGATTTACAAAACTGGAAAGTTTCTAAAAAGAAACTCCAGATAAGATCGGAGACGATCTTATCTCTATCTTTACAATATCTTACAATATTGAGCATTAATAAATAAATAAATAAACATTATTTTAATACCCTCCCTTAATGCTCAATCTATCAACTACACCAAGATGCCCCCTGAATTTTACAAACTTATCTGTACTGAGCGACTTGGTGAGAATATCTGCTGTCTGATCCTCTGTCGGAACATACAGCAACTGAACTGATCCATCTTCAACCAGCTTCCGAATGAAATGACAATGAGTTTCCACATGCTTGGTTCGCTCAGGGAAGACCGGATTCTTGGCAAGTTTGAGAACTCACGATTATCCACCGAGAACAAAGAAATTCGGTTGCTAGCAGAGATATTTGCATATCGGCAAGCATCCGTGACAAAGCGCCTCACATCTTTGCTTTCTTGCTCCGATGCTCTGCTTGTCGGGGAGAGCCAGCACTTTCTTTACTTCTTACTAGTCCATGTAGGCTGCACCCGGATCTAAGCGAACACATACCGGATGTTGATTTCCTGTCATCAAAGCGGAGCACGCTAATCGAATCACAGCCCAGACCCACTTGAGTTTAGGATCATTGACTCAGAGTGTCTGAGAGTCAAAATCGGGGAGTGCCCTTCACATACTTAGCGGCCTGGCAGCCGTACTACCCAATGATCGACCCAGCAGAGTACGTCATGAAAATGATATCTAGCTCAGCACTTAAAACTCCGTCGAGGTCTAGTAGCGGCAAGATGAATTAGGGCTGCCTACTAGTTGCACGAACAATGTTTCATCTACCGCGAATTGAATCGGACTTAGTACGACAATTTAATACCTTTTTCCATAGGTGCTTAAGAGGCGGGTTTAATCCACCGTGGAACTATCGAAGACTTGAGCATACTTGGACTGGGAGATGAAAATGCTGCTCTCTGTCTGCCAAACCTCAACACCTAAACAATAATGCAGGAGGCCCAAGTCTGTCATGTCAAAAGTTTTGCACAAGTCTTGTTTGATCTCAGTGATCAAAAGTGCTGAACTGCCGGTAATGATCAAGTCATCCACGTAGACAACAACAAGCAGAATCTCATTACCAGTATTCTTGACATACAGGTTCGAGTCAGATGGACTCCTCTGAAAGCCATGATCTGTGAGGTACGTGTCAATTTTTATGTACCAAGCCCGAGGAGCCTGTTTCAGGCCATAGAGTGCTTTGACCAATCTACACACCTTTTGTTCTTGACCGGCAATTTTGAAACCTAGAGGCTGCGTCATGTATACTTCCTCCTTCCAACTCCGCAGTTGGGAAAGCACTCTTCACATCCATCGATGGACCGCTTCCAACCAAATTGAAATTTTGCTAAGGCAGGGCCCGAGCCCATTATGGTACTCATTTGGTAGGAGCAAAGGTCTCCTCATAGTCAATGCAGCTAACTACGTGAGAACCCACGGGTGCAGCGGGCGAGGCTGTACTTGTCAAGGGGGTTCGGAATTGACTTTGTACTTCACCTTGTACGCACCCATTTGCGACTAATGGGCTTCTTCCACTGAAGATTGGAAAGGACCCAAGTGTGATTCTTCTGAAGACTCTGGTATTCTGATTCCATTGCCTTTTCCCACTCAGGTATCCCTTTTGCCTCTGAATATGTCTGAGGCTCATAAACACTGTGAATGTTGGCCATGAGAGCAAAATTCACTGTAGACTGCTGTTTGCTCTTGTTTCTGGATGATCTACCCTCAATGAGCTCATCAGCATGAAGATCACTGAGTCTTAGCCCACCATTTCGGTCGGAGAGTAGATGTGCCAACATCAGATGCAACAGGAGGAGCTGGATCTGGTTGTGGATCTGGAACAGGTTCAGCAGGGAGATGTTCATGATCATCTGGAGGAAACTCGGGTTGAGCATCATCAAAGACGAGGTCTTCGTCATCCCTCCCATCAGGTGGACCTAATGGAAGTCGGACACTCATATCAGGACCCTGTAGAGGCTGATCCTCTGAATGCTGAACAGGTGAGGAAGAGTGAAATGGACCTCGTTCCTCATCAAAGACAACATCTCGACTGAAGATAAGACAATCAGTGTCTATATCAATCAGCCTATATGCCTTGTGATTGTCACTGTACCCTGTGAACATGAGTTTCTGGCTCTTGGAGTCCAGCTTAGTGCGCTTGGCCTCTGGAATCCAAACATACACAAGGGAGCCAAAAACTTTCAAATGACTGATCCTAGGTTTGCGACCAGACCAAACTTCCTCAGGAGTCTTCCCCTTAACAGCATGAGTAGGTGACCTATTAAGGAGATAGACAGATGTATTGACGGCTTCTGCCCAAAACTTGGTAGGAACACTCATGTGTTGCAACATGGAGCGAGCCATCAACAATCGTCTGATTAGCGTCATCTAACCTCATTTCTTTGAAAGTGTAGGGTGTAGTTAAGCGGCGTTTATCCATAATTGTCTGAAGTTGGAGAAAGCACTGGAAACCGAAATTCCCCCATTATCGACCTAAGGTTATAATACTATTTGGATACTTCCAGCTAAAGTGTAAACCACGAGAATACATTAAAACCTCGATTCTGTTTGAAAGTACACCCACATTTTTCCCTCTTGTAGTCATCAACAAAAGAAATTAGAAAGTGCCCGGCAACCCGGATTCTGGAAGAAGCAGGACATAGGACCCTGAAATGTCGGCATGAACTAATTGGAAATTACCTTAGAAGCCGCCAGAGTGGCCATCTTTGAGCGGTTGATAGCGATCGCTGACACGAATAAGCACCACAAACGCCCTGATGCTGAGTCTGAATGTCAGGTAAGCCATCAACAAGTCCCTCCCGAGCAAGCTGAGAGAGATAGTGCACGTTCAAGTGCCCATACCGCTGGTGCCAAAGACTGGTGACAGCTGAATTTCTGGCTGCCAAGGCTAACTCTGGAGAATCACCAGTGTCCACAAGCCTGTAAAGGCCATGATCCTCTATCCCAACGACCACCGTTGTGCGAGTTTCTCGATCAACAATCGAACATCTATGCGAGCTGAATACCACATCCATCTGGGGAGAATGCCGCATGATCTGACTGACTGAGAGAAGATTGAGCTCGATATCAGGTACATAATACACGTTGAGGAATATGAGATCCCTCCCGCCAGACTAAACCTGAACAGTGCCTGTGCCGACAACTGTGTATTCCTCACCTCCTCCAAAGATTACTGAGTCAGTGCAAGGGGAAAAGTTTGTGAACCAATCACGCCTATGTGAGAAATGACGCGAGGCACCAGAATCTATGTACCAAGCAGAGGACTTGACATGATCTGCGGGCCTTTTTGCCATCAGTGCATAAAAGGCAGATTCCTTCTGCTCAGAGTGCTCGGCGACATTCGCTTTCTGAAACCCTCCCTGCTTCTTTTGTTCAGAAGCCAAACGAGCACGGCAATCTTTCTTGATGTGGCCAAATTTATGACAGTAATTGCACTGTATATTTTTCTTCTTCGGGCTAGTGGAGCGCTGACTTGAGCCTTTCTGCTGTGAAGGCTGACCTTTCCCATGATGCTTTGACTGAGTTTTTGCTGCAAAGGCCTGCTCCGTGGAGGATGATGAATCACTGCTACCGAACTGTTGTCTCCAGCGATCCTGCTGCAACAGGATAGTGCACAAATTCGGAAACTTGAGATCAACATTAGCAGACATAATGTTGAGGGTCTCTATGAAATGTTCATAGGACTTCGGTAAACTCTTCAGGGTGATCACAACCATGTCTTCCTCCTCCATTTTCCGACCAATCGCCTCCAACTGATCTCTGATCTCCTGGATTTTATTCAAGTGCGCGTGCAGAGTTGTCTTCTCATCCATCATGATAGAAAACAGCATATTCTTCAAGAAAAACGCACGGCTTTTGTCGGAAGTTTCATGCATATCCTTCAAGTGATCCCAGATCTCCTTAGCTGATTTTCGCAGTGGAATCTGAGGGAGCTGATCATCAGTAACCGAAAGCTTAATAAGCATGACGGCTTCACGATTCTGCTCATCAAATTTATCTTGATCCTTACCCGCCGCTTCAGGACGAGTAGCGTTGCCGAGGATCATCTGATCAAGGCAGCGGTATTCGAAAATTGTTAACATCCGCTGCTTCCAGGTGTTGTAATTTTGCCATTAAATCTGGCTGCCTCGGCATTAGAATTGTAAAGCGGCCATCTTCAGCACCGAGCCACAGCGAAGTCTTGAAGAGGCGATGCGAAGCGAGCCGAATTCCAATCACGAGAAAGCGAGGGGCCAGTTAGGTGCGAGTCTGAAATCTGATGTCTGGATGCTAAAATTCGAGCCACGAAAAAGCGATGCACCGGAAATTGGAGACCAGCCGGTTGAGCTCGAAAAACCACAGTCGTGATCGAGAAAAATTTTACGACTGGAAACGAGATTTCTCAAAACCGCCCTGGCACAAGTCGGCGTTTTCACCAAAAACAACACCAGCGACTTGAAAATTTTGAAAAATTTCGGAAAGCGGCGGAAATCGCTTAGGCTTCGTGGCAAAAGGTGCGGATAATGCGAGTGATAGTCGAGGCTTACCCCAAAGGAAGAAGCTGGCGGCCAGAAAACACTGATTAAAATCGCGTCTGAAAAAAAACGGCCAAAAAACCAGTCTTCAAAACGCGGCCAGGAAGATAGACACCAAACAATCCTCTTCAATGAGATGCGTCCACAGAAGGAAACAAAGGACGCGCCCAGGATCGGCCTGCAAACACACGAATCTTGAAAAAAAAAATCCCGTCGGCGCCCAGAAATGAGAAGCACGCGAATTTTGAGTCACAGAAATCCCACGAAAAAAAACAGGAAAACGCATGCGCGGCCTGAAGATAAAAATCGCGACCAGATTTGAAGAAAATTGTGCCCAGATCGCGGCCAAACAAACAGGAGCCCACGATTTTTCTTCTTTCAGAAAACACGAAAATCTTCAATCACAGATCTTTGAAAATCGGCACCCAACAATTTCGAAAATTTCCACTGAAAAAATTCCAGAATTAAAAAATTATTTCGAAAAATTAAGCAAAATAATTTCAAAAAGAAATTATTAATTTTTCGAAAAAAATTGTTTTCCTGAGCTCTGATACCATATTACGCAAGTAATTGGTAAATTATTTGATGTATTAACAAGAGCGAGACGCTCAATAAATAATGTACAAGATTTACAAAACTGGAAAGTTTCTAAAAAGAAACTCCAGATAAGATCGGAGACGATCTTATCTCTATCTTTACAATATCTTACAATATTGAGCATTAATAAATAAACATTATTTTAATAAAGAAGCCCTAGTGGCAGACCACAAGGATGAGCAATGTTTCATTGATCTACACCCTTTTGTGTGTGAATCAACAAAGGATCCATGTTAGATATATTAGATACTATTTAATACAACTAGGATTTTGTTAGCATATTATTAGCATGCTTTTAGTTTGTAACAAATAGTTTATTCTTGGAGTTGGTTTGTACCCATGATATTACACAGTTACCATGGTGTACTAGTTGCTTGATATTCCAATGTAATATTCAACAGCCCACAATTTAATCTTTCATGGTACCAAAGCCTCTTTGAGGTCTCCAAGGCCTCTAATCAGGGAATAGAAGAAATAATTCATACATCCATGAGACCATAAAGAACTTTCTATCTGATCCATATAAGGAGGGAGCAAATTTTGTTCGTGGAATATCCTTTCAGTTTGCACCATGACATGCCCATTAATGTCTCTCATTGTCTCTAGATCAGCATCCCTAACTATGGTGGTAGCTTTTTAAGCCAATGGAGGAGAACACAAGGTTTGTGGATGCAATTCTTATCATTCTGAAGTGCACATTGTTTCCTATGTATTGGATGAATTTGGCCTTCCATTGTGAATTCATTGGGCTTAAATTATATTTTGGTCTAATGCAAAATGGGCAATTCACTAGCTGATGCAATGACATGTAGGCAAGATGGTGTGTTAAGGTGATAAGTGATCATTTGGGGTTGGGAGTGAAGATATGATTGCCATGCATTTCATAAAACAAAGCAAATGTAAGTTCGAAGCAGAAACCCTAAATGGCATAGCACTCCACCATCATATGGACCTCTACCGTATAGCATGTGGTTAGATGGAAGTGTCTATGGCGATTTTGCTACATTCGTTGGCATACTTCCACAAGCAATGGAGAGAATGTTGCAGCCATGGTAGCTAATATTGTGCCTATAATTGTCTAATAAGGAAATGGATTCAACCTAGGCCACTAATATGGGGTTACAACTACTCCACATGGTCATCAAGATGGAGGAGATGCCTAATTTGAGTATGAGGTGGAAATAGCGAAAACTCCACTCGTGTAAATAGCAACAACTCCACTCCTACCTGCATATTAAGGTGCTCTTCCAAGCTATTCAAGAGGAGCTTATGGGGCTAGCTATGGTAATATTGCTTTTGGTGATAGATCTCCTACACCTTATACATGTGCTCTAGTAGCTAGTGACTAGCAACAACCCCAAGGGAAGTGGGTGCTTGTTGTGAAATGATCATCGATATTCAATATTTACAAAGGAGAGGAATACTCCTTATATAATAAAGTACAAGACGATGTTTCTAAAAAGAAACAATCGTAAACTAAAGAGAACTAGAGCAAATAACAGAAAGTTACTGAAAACTAACTAAAAGTAAACTATCGACTAACTAAAAGCTAAGATGACCATTAAATATTACAATAATATTTTAACACCCTCCCTTAATGGTCATCCTACTAACTACACCAAGCTTATCTCGAAATTTTACAAATTTATCTAGATTGAGAGACTTGGTGAGAATGTCTACAGTCTGATCCTCAATTAGAACATATTGCAACATCACAAATCCATCTTCAACAAGTTGGAGGATGAAATGACAATGAAGGTCAACATGCTTGGTTCGCTCGTGGAAGATTAGATTCTTGACAAGCTTTAGCAACCCTTGATTGCCGCAAAACAAGGGTGAAGGCCTAGACATTTGCATGTCAGCAAGCATCCTTCGAAGCCATATTGCTTCACATGCGGCCTTAATTGTTCCCTGATATGCTGCTTCTATCAAGGAAAGAGCGACTTCTTGTCAGGTGTCCCTTTCACATATCTCAACACACGCTTCATTAGAACTCAATGTTCCCCCTTAGGGGCAATCATGAAACGAGAAATGTAGCTCACAACAAAACTGAGATTAGGCCTAGTGGCAATAAGATAGATGAGGCTGCCCACTAGTTGCCTGAATGTAGACTCATTCACCACTGGTGAGTTTGATTTGGTGAAAGTTTCAACCCCATCTCCATAGGAGTGGATGAGATTTTGCAATCTTCCATCCTGAATTTCTCTAGCAAACTCCTGGCATACTTCGACTGAGAAATGAAGACACTACCACCTGTCTGCCAAACTTCTACACCCAAACAATAGTGTAGGAGACCCAAGTCTGTCATCTTAAATGCTTGACACAGATTCGACTTGATCTGTTCAATCAAATGTAACCTACTACCAGTAATGATGATATCATCCACATCGATGACAAGAAAGATGATATCATTGCCAGTGTTCTTGATGTACAAATTTGCATTTGAGGGACTCCTCTAAAACCCTTGTACAACCAAATACTTGTCAAACTTTAGGTACCATGCCTTGGGTGCCTGCTTTAGGCAATAAAGAGCCTTTAGCAATTTGCGTACCTTATGTTCTTTTCTTGACACCTTAAAACCAAGAGGCTGCATCGTGTATACCTCTTCCTTAAGATCTCCATTGAAGAAGGCACTCTTCACATCCATCTGGTGAACCTTCCAACCAAACTGTGTTGCCATGGCTAGGACAA
>VDFB02145712.1:0-34521 GCA_007258455.2 Sequoia sempervirens | reverse complement strand
TCCTTGCAAGCATATGAGCCTATGAGGCACTTACTTCATGGGGCTTCCTTCATGTGAGAGATCTTGGGGGTTTCCTCCTTGCATGTCTATGGGCTTGTAATACACTTTCTTTCTTTAGCTTCATAGATCTAAGAATCTATGAATTCCTTTGCTTGCCCTACATCTTTAGGTTCACCAAATTGTGGTCTGCTTGCTCGCCAATCCAAGTATACATTTCTAACCTTACTCTTCTTTGATCTACTTTACAAAATCACTCTTTAGTATTCATGCTCACTAAAGTGGGGGAAAATGTATAATCCATTGAATTTTCACCCCATGTGCAAATTCCCCTTTCTCTCTCCTCCACTTTAGAAAACCAAGTTCAGCAGATTGATTCCACTTAAGCTTGCTGCCTTCATTCCACTTGGTGCCCATTTTGAGTATTAGTAGAGAAACTTATGTAGTGGAATCCCACGTGGTGCGTAGACATCTACATGATGCACTTACGTCCCTAGAAAATTCCTATAGTAGGAGCCTATAAAGGTGTTACACTTCTCATTGGTAGTCAACTTGTAACGCCCTCTTCGGCCAACTGACCTAAATATAGCCATTTTCTTCATCTCTCCTTTAAATTCCCTCCTTCCAGATGAATTTCATCTTCTTCACAGCTATAAGCATTCAATCTATCCATTTCAAGCAATATTTCTCACAACTTCAAGCATTCTAGTAGCACTTTTACACTCCACAGTAGCAACAACTTCACTTGATCACTTCAGTAGAGCAAGTGTGGGACAACACCAATGTAGTAGAGGGTCGAGTACTCTCATTTTCTCCCCATTATCCTTGAGTTCTTTTGGTGGAGGTCGTAAGCTTCCCATTCCTCTCCTCTATTACTTGGTTGAGTGAGCACATTTACTATTTTGTAGTGTTTTAGTGCTCTTTACATTTTTGTTTCCTTTATCATACTATTTTTCCATTATCACTTTCTTGTTTGTCCATGGAGGTAGAAACACCTAAATGGAGGTCTAACTAAGGAAAGCCCCTATACAACCACCTAACATTTTTCCTCTTCTTTGTGTGTAGGTGAAAGTACTACTAGGAGCTATTTGGCAAACTAATTCCTTTGTGAGACCTTCTTGCCACTCTAACTCTTCTATTTTTACTTTATCATATTAGAGAATATTTCATTAACTTCATAGTGTTATTTTGGCCCTTAGGAAGTAGCTAGCTAGGTCGTTAGCCTATTTTCTAAAGTTCAACCTTGTCTCTTTAGTCTTCTGGTCATACAGACGCCAACGCACTTGTGAGATGCTAGTGCATCACACTATCATCCAAGGACCATGATTTTTTCCTCAAACAAAGAGATTCCTGAGACATAGCGTTGAACCCAAAAATTGGCTTGCTTAGCCCCATTCTATATTTCTATTTTGCATAGTGATTGAAGGAATTTATAATCCTCATCATTCTTGTCTCACATTTCGTAATTTACCCCGTTAAGCTGAGGTAAGTTAAGGGAGCCTTCTGCTCTTAGCCCTCCATGACCTGGGGCCTTGAACATGGTCAGTCCCCCTCTCTTACAATACATTAATATAGAAATTTAATTATAGAATGACATATAACAAAATAATCACTTACCACATACAAATAATCACTATGTTCATCCACAATAGGGAAACACTCACAAGATCTAGAGTTGTAAAGACCTATGGTGACCATCAAGATAGCAATTAAACTACGAATGAATATAATTTAATTATTCAATGATAGACAAATACAACAATAAATATAATATGCAATTTTCTAATCTGCCTCATACCTCTATCAAAGGCATCAAACTTGCTACTGTTGAAACAACACCATCATCCATTGTGGTATGAATATCATGAGGACTATATTTTTGCATCATCTAAAAATGAAATAATGTTATTTTACAACACTATTAATCAAAATAATAGACAATATTACTTGAGTGAAATTTTGACAAGAACCTTGACTCCCAAGTGTTGATGTTTAAGGCCTAGCATAAACCTAGATTAAACATCCAAATTGATTTATAAGAATACCATTCATATAATGTTCAATTATTGATGTGTAATATTTATAATTTTTTTCTAGTTGCATACCTCTAAACTTGACACTATCATGTAATAGGGAGGTGGAGTACCACTACAAGTAGGGTGAACACCATGACACTAAAATTTCATTATAATCATTCTATTAATTTAGTTAATCTTACATTTCAAAATAAAATTTAATAATTTGAATTAAATGAACTTGTTGAAATTTACTTGACTATAAAAGCCAAATATTTCACTCACTAAAGCTTTTTCATGACCATTTAATTTGCTACAAATCTATCTTGGGTAGATGCATCTTGACTATCCTCAAGATCACAAACATAGAGAGATCCACAAGACTGATATACGTGAGGTGGAAATTGATGCCTAGAAGACTCCCACATATTACCATATACTAGAGGCCTAGTATGTTGTATAAAGGTTTGAGTGAGTGAGCTAATGGAATCTACGATCCCCACCTCAACACTCTCCTTGACAATAGAATGGATAGTCACATGTGCTAACTTTGATCTAGATAGTGGTCTCAATTCCTAGTTTGGGTCACATTGTGCCCCCACATTGTCCTGTGTGGAGCTCCCGCTTCTACCATATAACTCTTGCATGCCAAAGGAATTAGAATTTGATTGAGGATAAAATCATATAGATTTTCCTCAAAAATTATTGTGGTATCTTAAAGTTATTGCATGGAGGATGGTAAAAACCATCCACAACATATCCCAAAAATTATTCTTTATCCCTTGTTGGTGGCACTAGTAGATAGGGAACCTATTGAATGCACCATGCAAGGATCGATTGGTTCATGGGTTAGTGAAGAGTGTATGCAAGTAATATTTAAAATAAATCCTCAACTTATTCATATAATAATTTTTCTATGTAAACTTACTTTTTTTGTTCCCTCTTATCTGACAACCTATTTATTTTCACACTCGCTAACTCTACATCCAGGAGACAATGGATTGAAATTATTCAACAAGGGTGGTTCTATCTAAGTCTCTTCTTGCAAGGCCTTTCAATGTTGCAATTAACTCCTAGATTTATTTTCTATTGTTTTCTATTTTCTCTAATATGTTTTCATATTCCTAAAGGATGATGAGGAATTGTAAGAGCCTTTTTCTTTTTTTTTGGTTATTATTCAAGAGGGTTTTCATGAAAAGGTAAATAAGGATTTTGAACAAATTTGGGGATGAATTATTAACTCCTAAAAAGTAAAAATAATAAATTAAAAAAATAATTCAATCTGATTATTTAATCCAAATTTGATAATTAAAAACTAAAAATTCTTACTTCTTTGAAATCCTTGACATCTTTGTGGAATACTAGTGGTGATTTGGTAAAGCTTTGGATGAAAAATGAGTCCTACAATAACACAAGTGCACTTGAAAAGATGCCCATGCCACAAGTTTCATAGAAACAAAGGAAAAAAATATGAGTTTTGGTTTTTATGGTAAAAATAGAGCATAATGTGAGCGCATTATAGCACACTCACGTTATGCTCTCATGGGGGCCAAAAGTGGGGTGGCCATTTTTGGTCCTCCATCTTGGTTCATGCATACCCTATCATTTAAATATTTACCTTAACCCAATTCCATAATTAAAATATGATTAGTCAAGAAAATATTCAATTCATTAATACTTTTATAGAAAAATGAAATTAGGAAATCATTTAAATAAAGCATACATTGGCATTTCACACCACTAAGGAATCTAAAATAATTCTTAACTTAGATGCAGGTTCACATAGGGTCAAACATCATACCATACTCGATTCTAGTGTGATCAGGGAATAGATAGAAAGGCCCAATGTGGCATCTCTATATTAAGCATCATTGGGGAATAACTCACACTTGTGTAGCTAGGTGGAGATATAATCTTGTATCCATAACCACTCAATGCATGTCAAGGTTACCTACTCAATGTATATATGTTTGAAGCACATCATAATCACCCAATGGGGTTTAATAACATGAAGAGTAAAATAACATCCATACATATATCATATAAATCATTCCTTGAACATCAATAACCACACTCATATTTAATCATAACATATATAATACACATCACTACAGTGTTCAACATAATAATAAACCAATCATGCAAACATAAAAGATGCTAAAAAGTCACATGTTGAGGAACCTTATCTTGAACATGTAGTGGTTCATACACACCATTCAAATAAATAATGCAATCACAACAAGAATCACAAGGAAAAGGGGAAGCTGAAATAATAATCCTACAACTAGAAGCTAAAAATATAAAGGGCACTACACATGGTTTTATCTTACTAGTTGGTTGTGTTTGTGTGAGCTTGATTCTATATAAGAAAACACATACTTAGTGGTTAATGTTGGATGGGTGAGTGGTATTTCAATGTATCAAGTTTCCCTTATGATCAAATATGTGAAGCATGGCATGGGATGTGTGGATTCATGCTTGGACATATGAAGAGTGCACTGGAGGAGCTTGATGACTCATAAGTATTCTATGTAACTATGTTAATTTATTTTTAAATAATCGATGGAGTATAGATGCTTTTGGAGGTTGGATTTTTCCCTCTTGATGGTTTTCCCAAGGTATATTTTGTATTATTTTATGGATTTTTTGTTTTATGTTTGAATTGAGTTATTCTATAAGATTTCATGCATTATTTTCTATCATGGGGTTATATGGGAAATGGATTTAAAATTATAAGTATTATGTATGTATTTCCTAACAAGTGGTATTAGAGCTATATTTATGGTTGTGGGAGGTGTGAGCTCCCAAGTTGGTATATCCCTTGTTTAAGTAAATTTGGTGCAAATTTGAATCCGTCTCAACATAAAATAGATCTAAGACATTACAAGGTATGGGAACATTGTGCATGTGTTTTTTCTTTTGAAATTTTGTGCTTTTGGGGGTTTGCAAATTTGGTAATACAAGTGCCATCAATCTTTTAATGAATTTAGTGATGCATGCTAGAAAAAAGTATATATCTATCATATATCACTTCTTAAGAGAGAAATTTTCTAATCAAGAGGTAATGATAGAGTATGTTCCCACAACGGAACAAATTACAAATATCTTCACAAACACACTTTCAAAGGATACCTTTGATTATCTCAGGAAGAAGCTAGGGGTTGTTGCCCCTCCTTCTAACTAGATGCATATTTGATGCATCTATTTAGGGGGAGAAATTAAAGACACATTTTTCTATACTTGGATTGATGAAGGTTACCTCTCAGGGGGGGTAGGTAGAAGAATGTTGGAGGTTAGATAGATAGGGGGAGATTGTATGCTTTTGCAAGCCTGACTGAAGCCCATTGGTTCTTATTCCTTGATGTGAAAGGGGGGATATTTTTGCAAGTATGTTTCAAGTGTTGTCATTGATGTCAATAATGTGAATTTTGTTAGTTTTCATTGATACAAAATTATATGGAGGTTGTTGATGCTTTCATCTCTATTCTCAACAAGGTGGTAGTGTGTGGCTAGTTGCATATGGTGTAATTAAGATGATTAAGTATAATGTATGAATTTGGATGTCATGAGTTGCTTTCTATAACTCATGAATGCATATATGATAATGTGGATGTTGTATTCACTATCTCATTATTGTAATTTGTATAGAAGGATATCTCTCAATTAGTGGCTTGGGAAAGTTCTCAATAAAGGCTTTGGAGAATGCTCTACATTCCTTTGCATCTTAAGATATGGTCCTACAGTTTGAGTAATAAATAAAATATAGTATGAAGCATGCATTTTCTAGTTTCCAGATCATTTATGTTACCACAAAAGTTTCTTGAGTAAGTAGAGTAGTGACAGTATTGTTGTAATCATGGAAGCTAAATCTAAGAAATGCTTCATATTTCTCTACAATTTTTGTTGAGGTTTATCAATTTGGAGGAGGTGTTTCCAAAATTTATATGTTTCCTCTTCTCGAGTTTCAGTCTCTATGGTGTCCCACAAGTTGTGTTGTCAAATTTATATTTCAAGACTATGATTACTAGTTATGTATATGTTTTCTTGCGCCAACACAATGGTGCATAAAGCTATGAAAGAAGGGCATAGGAATACTATTGAATATAATTTGATTCTAATAATGTAATATGCATGATGTTAACTTTCTTTTCTGGTATTGCTTCAAGGGATTGGTGTTTCTTAGGCTAACTTAGGGTTCTAAGTTGGGTATGTGTAGGATCATGATGGGCCAAAAGTGGCAATATGATGGGTATGTGGCTGATGACTATTTTTTAACCCAAAATTGATGAAACAAAAGGGTTTTAAAGGAGATTCTCAACTTTCCACCAATATAAATTATACTTTATTTTAAATTTAATAAGTAATTATTATTCATTTTCTATTCAAATTATGACTAAAGTCCCCGATTGATAGGCAGATTGAAAACATCTATAGCTTTCAAAAGTATCACATTTTTTGAATCCAAAACATATGTCACATTCTATGCTTTGCATACTATAGGATTAAAAAAAAAGAAAAATGAATTTCATGAAGTTTTGACCAAGTTAAGGTGGTCAAACATACAAGTTTTATATTTTAAAAGTTGTAATAAAAATTCATAATTAATTATTTACTTCAAAAAATTACAAAAAAATATGCATCACATTGGGGCATGATTCCTCTACTTATATCTAAAATATTATAAAACAATATTATTATTTTATTGTGGTTAGCATGGTCAAAGAAACACCTACTTATTTTTTCCCTAAAATTTAAGTACCACTGATTGAAATTTCAAATTTTCACCAAATAGATTTTTTTTTAAACAAACCTAGTAGTTTAGAAACTACATTCAATTTGCTACAGATTCAATTCTTATATATTTTTGAAATAATATAGATAACTTATTCAAATTTTTACGTCAAGTTGCCTAACTTTGATTTTTTTGAATTTTTTTCCACTTAAGGGCCTATTTTTTCCATGATGATCCTACACATACCCAATTGTTTGTGCCAAGTTTTTGTGGTGTGCACCAACATAGGAGTACATGTAGATTTGAAATCGGTTATGCTTATCTCCTAGCTTGGACCATATTTGATTTCCCTTTCCTGCAGATCTTTTGAAGCTAACTAAAATATGGTCATTGCACATTTCATGTCCATACATTTTAGGATGGATGACAAGTATAAACCCTTTTTATTCTTGTGGATGGCATAAATGCATGATCAATTGTGTGATTACTACAATTTTTGAATAGCAATGCACTGAAAGCAAAGTAATGTGTGTGAATTTCCAAAAATGTGTTTGATGTATGTTGGAGGTAGTGAACCAAAATTAGAAGAGTTTAAGTGATGTGCGAAAGGCATTGAGTCGACCAAATTATGTAAGCAAGTGTTGAAGATAGTGAGTTGAATGCAAAATTTGAAGTGTGAGTTCTAAAGGTAGTGAGCCAAAGGTAGAAATAAGTGTAAAAGTGTTGAAGGAAATGAGCCAAAGGCAACAAAAGTATTGTAGTTGTAATTTATCATTTGATTCTTCAAAGAGTTATATTCAGAGGGTGTAGCCTTATTCTATAATTGATCAAAGATTTGTGAAATTATTTTGGTTAGAGACCATAGAACTTCTATTGTAAAGGTTGTTTCATAATTTTGTGGTTGGATTTGGACAATAGTTCCAAACACTTTTCTCACCGTCATGGTTTTTCCCTTGTTGGGTTTCCACATAAATTTGGGTGTTTTGATTTATGCTCTTGCTTCTACATGTGTTATCTAATTTAGGAAACTACATTTTTTCAATTAATAAGTTGATATACTGATTCACTTCCTCTCTCAATATACCTATGTTCTAACAAGATTGTATTGGACTCTTCAACTATATTTTAAAAGAGAAAAAAAGGCCCTCCAAATATTATTCCATGTCCACAATATTGTGATAGGAGAAAATAATTATAGATGGGGTTTAGGGTTAGTGTAGGCTAGTTGTTATTGATGGTTGCAAAGGAAGTTTAAAATTTTTTACATATTACTAAATATTTTCCATTGTATAATTTGTGGAAGGTTGTCTTGAGTGAGGTTGGTGGCCCTAATTCTTGGTTGTAAAAGGGTGTGGGCCCTTTCTAAAACCACATTTATAATCAATGAATAATTCACATTCAACATAATTTTTTCCACTTTTAAAAGTTGATTAGACTAGGTCTTGGTATTTTTATGAAAAATTGTATTGCATTCAATAATTGTTTTTATTATTTCAAATATTGATTGAACTTGATTTTTAAAATATTTCAAAGATTTATAATAGATGGTGAAAGTGGTATTCTAATGAGTTCTTTGAGTTACTATCTATATTGACACTTATTAAGTTGGATTAAAATTTGAATAGTTTTAAGAGTCATTTAGAATATAATAACATTTTTTTATTTTTCTTAAAGGAATTCATTTTTATTCTAAATAAATATCTTATATTACAAATGTTATATATTGTTACCCATGGGTATATCATGCACTATGTAATTTTTGAAGCTTTATTTTCCTTAGTCTTTTGATTCTTCATCTCATCCGAGTCTAGAGTCTTTGTCGGACTCACTTTAACCTTCGTCACATGATTCTTTAAGTTTCTAACCTCTTGTCACAAATTATTTAAGTCTTATAACCCAAGTCATTGGTGTCTAATGTTCTCAAACCTTGTCATGAGGTTCATAATTTTTCTAACCACCTGATAGTCTGACATGGTCTTTCTCTCAACTTCAAGTGTGTCGGTATAATGGTCTATCCCATGTTGTCACAGATTCAAGAGTTTTCATAACTTCATAACCTCTGATTTTGGTTCTAGAGTTCTAATGTTCCACGAAAAGGTGACATATTGTTCATTCTGCTTGTTTTGAGGCACCACCTATTAATTTAAAGATGTGTACGAGACAACCCAGAGATGTATTGTCAAGGGTTTTTCTGCTTGTTTCTATGCAATGCCTATTAATTTGTGTGTTTCTCTATGTGTTGGGAGTTCATGTAGTCCATAATTGGAAATTGTTGGCTCAACATAAGGGACACAAAGCTCATACCTTTTAAGTTGGAAGAATTTTGAGCGTTCCTAAAGAGTAAGGAGAAGTTTGAGCTAGATATAAAACTGTTAGAAAGTGGGCTAGCTCATGTTGAGTGTGGACCTGATAAGTGCATGTGCAAGAAGATACTTTCTAGAGACATGGGAAATTAAAGCCACAGACAGGACTACAATTACAAAGATTTCTCCTAAAGCTATTTCTTATGCGCTAAGGATTCCAGAAAGGGAACCTGTACAAGACATGCTTTTCACAGTGGCAAGTGATTTTTTTAAAGTGAATGAAGACTGGTGTAAGGACTCCATGACCAAAATTTGGTTGAGGTCCGAAAAGAAAGGTAAGTCACAACTACTAACTAAACTTAAAAGAATGCATTTCAAGGAATAAATTGTAGATGCTATTGCTTTATTGCACCACATTGTTGGAAATGCACAAGTTGAGTTATTTGAGGATTGGATGTGCTAGTTTATCCTGATAATTTGTGATGAGAATATTTTCATTGACTGGGCTGAAGTTATTTGCTTCCATTTGAATGAGAAATTAATTAATTTCAATAAGACTACTACTTTTTGTATGTGTTCTTTCCTAAAGTGCATGAAGTTGGGTACCAATTTTCTAGCCACTTATGATTTTTTTTTTAAAAATAACATGCGTTATAACACATTATTTCACATTAAAAACAAAGAAAAAAGTGAAATTATTTTCCTTGGAATACCAACCCAAAGGCTTGGAGGGCATTCCCAACAAGGCCGAAGACGTGTTTTTGCAAATTCTACAATTTTTCACATAATCGGGTCCATGCTCACCATCAAGATTGCATCTAGTTCAATATTGACAAAATGAAAACATGGGTAATGTTAGGTTCTCTCTTAGCTATCCAACGATGTAATTTTTTTCACTTTTCCACAATGTTAAGCCTTTCATCCATAATTTCTTTTGTTTGTATGTCTATTTTTTCCAAAAAGCAGTGTTTAGTGTTTTTTTTGTTATAAATTAACCATTCATCAAAATTTCAAATAAATTACATTTTTAAAAAACTAGACTCCATTCTACAATTTTTCTAAAAAGAAAAAAAAATCAATTATTTTCAAAAATTTGTAGGTGGAGCACCCAAAATTATGTTTTTCGTGAACTCCCATTTAGAAAATTAGTAAAAAATCAAATATTCATTAAAAAATTATCAAAAAATTGTGCACCAACTAGATGCTATTAGCTAACTTCTCATAGTGATTTTAAAAATACTACAAAAAGGTTCACCGTGCTAGGGTCGTACAAGAGTTGCTATGTTATGTTTTTCTGACAAAAACACACCAATTTTGTACATCCCTCTTTTGAACCCCTTAATCTCAACCATTTTCAAAATAAATTAGTAGTTTAGAAAGTAGACTCAGAGCACTTCGATCCTTGTTTGTGTTCCATCTCAAAATTTTGAGTGTAACTATCCTCAATTTCACGTCCAAGGTCAATATTTCCTAATTTTTAGAAAAAAAAGTCGCCACTTAAGCCCCCTTTTTGGGAACCATCTTGGTGCACTTACTAACATACATTGTAGCTAGTCAAAGGTCTTTCTATCCTAGGTTGGACCCACAAGGAACCCCAATTTCTCAGATGCCTATGTATAAATGCTTCCCTCAATTCACTAAACAATTTGGAATGGGTTATTTTTTTCATGTTAGTGATGCATTTTTAATGGAGGTTGTGAGGAAGTTAGATGGAAAGCCAAAGATGCACCTTTCTCCTGAATTAGCTTCTCTTGTATCAAATTTTGGGAGTTTTTATATTCAATTTGATAAATTTTCCTATCTGAGAATAAGGAGTTTTGAGAAAGCCCCATTGAAATTACCTCAGTATCCTAAAGATTTAATAATATTTCTAGAAGTTTGTCAACAAATGGCCATTGTTAATGTTAAGTATTTGAACATGGGGAAGCAAAGGTATGCCTTCCCAAATGTAAAGAACCCTTCTTTTATGTGCAAAACAAACCAAGTGGCTAGGGGAGCTGAAGGAGTCCCTAAGGAATATAACCTCAAGTATTTGTCAATGAGAGCTAATTTTGATAGTAAAGGCTTTGTGAATCATAATCTCTATGGAGGGAGCTTATATTGGCATCACCCATCTATCAAAGATTTCTGGGAATACTATGTCAATGAGAACACAGTTATTATAAGAGATTATATGAGGTTAACTCTAAAATAGATACATGCTTTTGTTTTTCCATTTCAAATTCCTGAAAATGCAACTAAGGATTCGATGATCATAGGTCCTAGATATGAAAAATTGCCTGATAAATCCCACCCTCAGGTTGATTTGAACCAAAGTGAAATTTCATATATGAGAGTGCATGCTACTCCAGTGCTTAAAAGAACTCAAAACTAGCTGGATGGGAAATGGTGGCAAGTTGTCAGTCCTATTTAGGAGCCTAAGTCATCATAGAAGAATGAACAGGGGTCTACACAAGCATCTAGTGCAAGTGTATCATCAGGGAAACTATTTGTTAAGCCTTCTAGTGTAAATTTTCAGTTAGGAGGTGATGGTGATAGACCAAAAGAAACAATCAAGTTGAAGACAGTTTGTGAACAAGAAAGTGTGCTTTCTCCTACCCCTAAGAAAAAGACCAGTCAAGAAAAACTTGTTCCTACAAAATTTGAAGCTATCTTTCAATAGATTGTTGAAGATAATACCATCCCTTCTCTGTTTGAAGTACATGCTTCTCCAATTGAGAATTCACCCAGCACTCCTAGTGCTCATAAAGAAAATATTACTGTAAATGAAGATTTTGGTCTAGTAGTAGCCTCCCTAGGATGGCTGAAGAAAGCAGTGCAGAAGAAGAGAAAGCATATTCCTACAATGAAAATTGGAGTGGATATGGTTACAAAGTTACATCAAAGCTCTTTAAAACCTAAGAAATCCATGAAGATGTTAAGTATAGTAACTAATGCTACTTCTGGAAATCAAATGTTAGAAATTTTTGAGGTTATGAAGGATTTAAATGAAAATGAAATAACAAAGGCAGACTACAAGATCACACATATCGATATGGGGCCTCCAACACTTGAAGGTGATGTGTACCATGCCAACTATTCAGTCAATGTCTTGATTAAAAGAGTGAAAGAAGAGAGGAAAGAAAATATAAAACCTCAATCTCAAGTCCTTGCTTTGGGTAACTTTATTTCTTCCATGGTCACTCCTCTTGCATCTGATGAAGCCTCAAGTTCTTAGGTAGAGGGTATCGATGTGCTCACCATATAGAAAATTAAAAATAATTTAACCTATTCTTGAGCTTCCAGTGAGTGGATTGATAAAATATCTCAAGAGGTCTTTGTTAATAAATTTGTGCTCTTTTACACTTGAGTTATTGACAAGAGAAAGGAGTTAGTAATAGAACTTCAACAAGTCAAAAAAGATCAAACCAATCTCTAGATGCTCTCTTAGAAAGTGAAAGAATTGATCTCTATGGATCAAAAGATATTAATTGGTGAGTAAATTGTGAATGATCCTAAGGAGCTAGACCCTTCTTGGTCTGATTCATTGGAATGTAAATTGAATATGTATGATAATCTGGTAAAAGAAATCAATAAAACACTTGATCAATATTTTGAAATGTTGGTGGAAATTAAAGAAGATTGTCATATTCTAGAAGTGGAAATTATTGATGAGTTTGATGAAAGGATTCTATATATAAAAGATATCTCTTTGAAGTTTAGAGAGACATTCAATAAGGAAATAGTTGATCCAGCTACAATGAAATTGGAGTCCTCAAAGAGTGGTAGAATGTAGATCCACCTAAAATCTTATAAGTTTGGAGAAGAGAGAAGATCTGAGATGTTGGTCGAGTCTGAATTTGCTTTGGCCAAATGGAAAACTAGGTTACAAATTACTACTACACTAGGAAACAAGGATATATTTACAATTGTCACTAGATATTGAGATTATAGGTCCAATATGAGGACACATGAAATTTTTTTGGAACACAAAGCAGTTGAAGTTCTAGAAGATGAAGAAGATGAAGCGGAAAAGTGATGCATACTTATTTTTAGCATTTCATGATACTTTCTTTAATTTTAGTTATTTTAAGTTAAGACTATTTTAATTTTTGGGTGTAGTTGTCTTCAAGAAACCTTTACCATAGAAAATTGGTTTATGCTTTAAATATGGGTGTGGTCGATGCAGTTAGGATCTTTTGGGGAAAAAAATGATTTTTCTCATTAGAGAAAACTCATATGGTGAAGTTCATGCAAACATAATCTTTGTGTTGTGGTGTATGGATTTATTATGTTTATTTTGAATATCTTGCCAATGGTTATCTATGTTGGTGATGTGGATGTTTAATAGATTGTATTGCTATCAGATGTTTATCTTTGAATGAGTGCTTATGGAAATGGTTTGAGTTCAGTTAAAGAATTTTATTAGTTCAGAAGTGATTCAAGTCTTTGTGCTTTAGTTTATAGTTTGATATTTGTATTCCTTTCAAAGCTTTCTGGTTCAAAGCAGTCTGAATCTCTATTCATTGTATATCTTAAAAGGTAGCTACCACCTTGTAAAATAAGTAGAGAATTAGTATGAAATATCATTATATCATTTCAACTATTGTTACATTTGTCATCTCTATGGGCGTAGGAATATAGAGTTAGGTGACAAATCTGTAAACCAACATATATAAATATTAATATTCCACATATACAAAAACCATGGGTACAAAAATTTCATATAAAACATAACCTTAACCAAAAAATTCCAAGAACTAATTCCTATTTAACATAAGAATTTTTTTTATAAATTTTTATAATGATTCACTTTCAACTCAATATTTTCTATACTTTCAAATTTTGATTAGAGTACCTTGCCATTTTTTTGAATTTTCAAAACAATTGCATTCAACCAAAAATATATTATTTAAAAAACTAATTAAATGAACTTTCTTAATATTTTCCAAGAGCCGTGTAGTAGATAGTGAAAGTGATGTGTTGATGGGTTCTCCTAGTTCCTATCAATATTGAAATTAATAAAGTGGATTTAAATTTGAATAGTTTTACAATTCATTTTGAATACCTTTACCTTTTTCAAGTTTCTTATAGAAATTTATTTTCTTATGAATAATTGTCTTATACAATATTATGTATAAAGATTAATATTGCATAAGTTAAAAAATTGGGTAGAAAAGGTTACACATCAAAGTCTATACATAACATAATCTTAACCAACAAATCATAGGAAAATAATTCATATTTATAATATTAATCTTGTTATAAGTTTTCATAACAATTTACATGCAAGCTAATAATTTCTATTGTTTGAAAAGTCGATTAGAATACCTTGGAATTTTTGTGACTTTTCATATGGAATGATCATATTTGATAAAAAATAATGCATTGTTTCAAAAATTGATTGAAATACCTTTTTAAAAAAAATTAAAGACCTATAGTAGATGGTGAAAGTGATATGTTGATGAATTCTCCACATTCTTATCAATCATGACATTTATTAAGCTAGATCTTATATTACTTTATATATAAATATTAAAATTGCAAATATCGGAAAAATAAAAGTGAGAATAAAAATCACATGAAAAGGTCCATGCAAAACATAGCCTTAACCAAGAAATTCCTAAAAACCAATTCATATAAATAACATAATAACCATTTTAGAAAATTTCATAACAAATCAAATTTAACATAAGATTTTTTGTACTTTTATAAGTCAGTTAGACTACCTTGACATTTTTGTGAATTTTTAGATTAATCAGATTCAACAATTTTTTTTATATTATTTCAAAAACTAGCTCAGCTACCCTTTTTAAAAATTTCAAAAATACATAGTTGACAGTGAAAGTGATATGAGGACTATAGATAGTAGGGGAACTTGTAGGGAATATCCATCTACCACTCTCCCCCCCCAAAATAAAAATAAAAATAAATAAATAAATAATAATAATCAAGGTTGGGGGAGGTGGAAGTTGATCCTCCATTTCCATGGGATATTTTCCATTCTCAATTCCAAGATTCTATCTCCATGCTAACCCCTTTGGGGTTGGTGGGATGACAACTTAGAACCAACCATTATTCCTTTACAACAAAAGATATTTTGTTTTCCTCAAAGGACCAATTGATAAATTCTCTAAATGCTTATGTTATGTGTATTATTAAATTAGACTGAAATGTAAATAATTTTAAGAATCATTCAAAATACCTTTAATTTTTTAAATTTCTTACAATAATTCATTTGTTAATAAGTGTCTTATATTATTTTATATAAATTAGTTAATATTTTACACATCTAAAAAGCAAAAATAGATAGAAAACGTCATACACAATTAATTTTTAATCAACAAATTTGAAAAAAACATTCATATTTAACATAATAAAACTCAATTCACAAAGTTTTCTACCAAAGTTGATTAGACTACTTTTGGCATTTTATTAAATTTGTAGAATATCAAATTCAACAAAATCTTTTATATTGTTTTAAAACCAACTCAACTAGGCCTACTCTTGTAATAAAATTCAAAGATGTGTAGTTACATGGTAAAAGTGATGACGTTTATGAATTCTCTGAGTTCCTCTCGACGCTGAACTTTTATCAAGCTGTATTGAAATTTGAACAGATTTTTGAAATTAAGCGCCGCCAAAATTAGGTAACGTCCTTTTGACTCTCTCATTTAAATCCATGCAAGAGCACACGTTATAATTGCCATGGACGGAATTTTATTGTCTTAACACACTTTCTCATTCTTCTTCCTGTGTTGTCAAGCCACGTGGATTTACTAGGTACTAAAATTTGTTTCATTGTGAACATGTTTCTCGTGGCTTCTGCGGGTTCCTCCTCATTGTTATGGTTTTAAATTTCAACTCTGCCACTTCAAACTGCTATAAAATACACTAGAAAATCTCTGTTTCCACAAATACTGTTGCTTGTATCTTCAATATACACAATAATTTTCAGGTTGTTTATTTGATTAGCTTTGAAGTGCAGAGGAACAATGGTTTCAGGTGATTTTGGCAGTTCAGCCAACTGGGGAAGATCTCTAATTGCAGTTGAGAATGTTGAAGAATTGGCTAAAAGGAAGCTCCAAGAAGTTCCAGAGACAGATGTGAAAAGTGATGAAGAGAGACCAACAATGTTTGAATCTCAAACTTATCAATTTTACAATGAGATTAATAATATTGTCATTGATACGAGTAAGATTGCACAAACACAACACAGAGAAGAAGAGATCAGAAAAATGGCTAAGGCTTGTTAAGAATGAGGATTCTTTCAGGTATTATGAATTTAAATTTTCTTTGAATAAATATTCCATTTTTCTGTTTATTGAATCTATGCTAAGAATTTCATTCAATTAAACTGTAAAGACCAATTCAAAATTTAAAAGTGGACATATAATATAATAAACCATTTTTGAACCACATCCATGTTTTCAGAAACATGCCCAGAGTTTCTGTTTCATGTTTTGATAGTCTGTCAGGTGAGATCTGTTGTTTGAAGCCATTTCTGGACAGTTCGTATGTGTGTATATATATATATTAAATATTATTATTTTTTATTAAAAACAAAGATAGATTTTTGAAAGTTAAATCCTTTTAAAAAGATAAGATCAGTTAAAATAGTAGTCTACCAAATAGAAATAAAATTGTTACATGGATCAGCCGCGCAAATATAGAAAAACTACTACTACAACACTAACAAATAGTACAAGACCAAACACCCAACAAAAGGCCTTAAACCAACTACTACTGAAACCATAGAGATCCGAAAAACATTGAACACTAACAGCAGTCCTTCCCACTGAAGCTGAAACAGATTTTCTTCTTAACCATTCCCTATTTTTCACAACCGAATCTAAATCATAAGAATTCATAGAACTTATTTTAAGGTTTTATGTCTGAAGAAACCATGCCTCCAAACCTCTTTCAACCTTGCACTAACTTTCTTCTCTCCAATAAACTTTTCCTGCCTTATACTGACAGGAGACTATATACCTGCAATCAGCTGTGATTCGAAATTACCTAAACCTCAAATTTTATTGCTAATAAATTCAATGATATGGCTTTATTAATTTAATCATTAATGATAAAAAAAATGAATACTAGAAGTTGCATAGAAAAATGTATTTTGAAAAATTTATGATATACATATACCAGTTTTTTAAATGCAACCTTTTAAAATCTCATTGTATGTTCTGGCTGTTTTGGTTTATGGTAACATAGCACCAGAACCCTTCAGATGATTCAGTTTAATTAGTAGTTTAGTCAGGTGATCATGGATGTGGATGCTTTACAGGTTGTTAATTACGGTATTCCTCATTCGCTGATAGACAGTCTTAAAAAAATTGGCAAAGAGTTTTTCCAGTTGCCATTGGATAAGAAGCAGAGATATTCAGTTGCCATTGGATAAGAAGCAGAGATATCCAGTTGCTATGGTCAGGCCTTCGTTGTGTCTGAAAATTAGAAGCTGGATTGGGGTAATGTGTTAGGATTGGTCATGTATCCTTCCGAGCTCAGAGATATGAAATTCTGGCCGACTGAGCCTTCTGATTTCAGGTATTGCAGAATGCGATATGGAGAAAAACTATATTAATGTAATAATTGTAGAAATTTGAACCTTTTTCTTTACATGGATGGCTTAGATTACCTGTAGAGCAGTTTCGTTCAGCTATAGATTCAGGATGAAATTTGAGGTCTGGATGCTACTGGCTAGGCACTATAATGGTCGAATACATTAAATTATGAGTCCTCTGTTCTTTTTCTCAAGTAGTGAATCTGAATTTGCAGGTTATGACAAATGGAAGATACAAGAGCAGAATACACCGAGCAGTTACGAACAAGGAGAAAGCAAGACTATCAATTGGAGTATTTTATGCTCCCCGTTTCACTGAAGAGATCAGTCCTGCCCCTGAACTGATTGATGATAATCATCCCTGCTTGTTCAGGAAATTTATACACCAGGATTACATGCAAGACTATTACTCTCGTGGAGTAGATGGAAAAAAATCATTTTATGAATTTGCAGGCATAAAAAATTGAGCCTTTATCAGAAACCAGAAATGAGAAATGCAACAGAAACAATAAACAGCGTTGGGTGAAGTTGGACTGTTTTCCATTCACAACCATATATTTCACATTTTCTTAATTTATTCCCATTATATGTAAAGATTATTGCAACGGATCCGGAAATGCAGCTTTTCTAGTTGTGCAGCCATAGCCGTTTTCTGAAAAACGGGCTGTCTCGTTCACAACGGTCGTTGGTTGTTGCATAATCCGAATGTGTTCATATATTCCCATTTGTTTAGGTATAGAAGATTTAACTTGGTGTAAAAGGAAATAATAACAATTTTCAAATATGACATAATCATTTATTTTAATATCTATAACATATAGAATTTTTATTTACTACTCTTTGACATAATTATTTTTATTTTTTTTAATTTTAATTTAGAATGTATATAATTGTTTATTTATTTTTCTTTTGATTAAAGGTAAAAACAAGATTTTGGAAGGGATCTAATTTTTTTTATAATATAAATTAAAAAAAATTAGGATAATCATAAAAAAAGTATTTAATGTAAAGCTAGTCAAAAAGGACAAAATTGTTACAATTGTAGTACAATGAAGATGGAACAACACTACAAATTAAAATTAGAGTACAATATTACAAGAAATTAAGGGCTCTAACGGCCTTCCATTCATTTTAAGAATTCAAGATGGTTATCCACAAGCTCCACAATCTAATCATCTAATATATTATCCCTATTTATCTTCCTGTTATGGCTCCTTCCGGTAAGGCCCTCTTGAATACACATATATTATCCTTTTAATGTCCCACCTTAGAAAGTGTCTTCCACCTTGTAAGAGGTAATATGTCCAATCTTTGAGTCTCATTTCATTATGTTATATAAAGTATACACATATTACTAATAATGTTCCACTTGTTGTATATTTTATATAGGGGAAACACAAATTTAGATCAACTTCTAATGGTAGTTATGTCCATTGATTTCTAGTACATCAAGAAAATTTCTTGGTACTCACTAGCTTCATCAATGAGCCAATAAAAGAATTCATGATATCAATTATTTCCATAATACATTTTGATGGAACCTACAAAATTTTGATGTTCCATCTCAAACTCTTGTAACATTTTGAGTATTGGGTTGGTATCTGAAGGCTTAGGGCTTTGCTTCCCATCACTATTGTAGGGTTTTGTAATATCTTGAACCCTTCCTTAAAATACCCTCAAATTTTTGTTTATGCTGAGGTTCTAATTTACCATTGACCTTCTATTGCCTATTGTCGGTCACATTAAAAAATCTTATGTCATTAACGGTTGTGGGTAACCGGCCCCTCATGCCTAGGTCTGAGTTTCATTCTATATATAAGGTTGAATTAAGGGCCTTTTTGGCCTATACATCCTTTTCATTTTATGAATTAGAAGCTTTTGAGCCCCCTTTTTCACGTAATCCTAGAACCTGTCCCCTTCATTAGAAAAACTTATGGGAACATGCTTAAAAGTATTCACTTAAGTCCCATCGGCCACCTCTCTTTATCATCGTAGATTGCATTTGTAGTGTATGTTTTGAATCAGTGATAAAGAACAAGCAGTATTGTTTTAGCTTCGCTCATCACATATAACTTTGAGAGCTTATAATATGAAATAGTGATAAGAGATGTTGCTTTTCCTTGTATTATTGAAGATTCACCTATCGCTAATGGCTTTTGAGCCTTGAATATTGTATTAGTGATTAACAATGACCTCCAAGCCAATTCTTTTTCCCTTCATTGCTCACCACAGATGGTTATGTAATGGTAAGTTTTCAATAAGCGATGAGTGATATGTGGTATCTCATGTGTTTTGCACATCGTGGATTAGTTTTGAACCTCAAGTTTTGTATTAGCGATATGCGATGCAAATCACTAGGATCTCTCATCGCTAATTGCTTGCAAAATGTATGAGGAGAATTAGCAATAAGAAATGGGCCTAATTATTTTCTATTCTCTTTATCGCTCATCGTGTATTCATTCCAAAGCTTAAGTTTCATAATAGCGATGAGCGATGGAGTTATCTGTTCGAGTTTCTTTCGCTAATTTGAATAGATCTTATGTGCTATGTCTTTTGTATCATTGATTCTCATGCAGGTGGACGTATGTTAATATGACATCTTTTCCTTATCTCCTATCAGTGATGAGATCCAAAGTTTTAAGTATGAATAAGTGATGTGTGATGTGAAAATGAACATGATTAAGGATGGGCCATAGATCCAAGGGCTAAGATTTCATCGTGTGGATGCTTGCATTGTTGATAGAACTAGTAAAGGGTGGAATGTGTTAGGGATAAGTGACAAATATTGAAGGAAAAGGAAATGTGGCAGTATCTTGAGGACATCACATAAAGCAAAGAAGAAAGTAGCAAGGTGAATTGAGAACCATTGATATGGTTTAAAAATAGAGTGATCAATGACTAGGGTTTGAATGTGAATGGCTAAATGTCAATTCACTCATGTGAACTTACTATCAAACATTAATGGTAGCATGCCCATCTCTCAGCCATAAAGAAGGTAGATAACTAGTTTTTCGCACATTTGGAGTTGCTTGGAAGCGGAGAGGAATGCTAGGAGTTGAAGAAATTGTGCGAAAGGCTCCAGTGAAATATTTCAGCTATAATTGTGTTAATCTCTCACCCGGGTAAGCAAACTGTGTATCTCCTCCTAGCTGAAATACTAAATTGCACTATTCTAGAAAGGTGATAGGGAATTGGGGAGATAGTTTGCTTGTCTATTTATAATATCATCAATTCAGTGATAAATACTAGGTCAATTGGGAAATATTTTGTTCTATAAGTGGTCCTTTGAGTTTTTGTACATGAGAGGGTCTTTTCAATTGAAAGAAATTGTAAGCCCTAGTTCTCCTGCATTCCAAAAATGAGGGAACTAGAACCCAGTGAATCAAGTATTAAACACATGAGAGGAAACCTAAACAAAAAAGGATTAAAAGGCTTAAAAATCAGGATGTTTCATATGAGGTTAAGCCTATTGGTGTTCTCCATTTCACCTAAGATATCTCTAAGGAATAACCACTTCATATACTCAAGACTCTTGGAATGAATGGCCAACTAACAAGATCTAGCCGATGACTGAGATCTTCTACACTTTAGGCTTTGTGGGACCAAGGAGGGTATTCCTAGTGTGTTGATTTAAAATTTAGCTATGTTGAACACTTCATAACATAGATCACACTTGGATGAAGGATAATCATGCAATAATTACCTAGAAATTGGCTCGTCTCTATGTAATTTGCTACCCTTTCATCAAAATGAAAACATCCCTGATATGAATTGACATACATGAATATTTGAATTAATGAATTTTTGAGTGAATTTAAACCCTAACTATAGTCTGGTCATTGAATGATTATTTAATTGACCCCTTAGGTGAATCATTAAGGAACAAATCAATGTCATATTTATTGGGAAAAATGGAGTCACATATGCAAGAATTAGTAAAACAAAAATGACCCAATAATAAAATAGACTACCCTCACAATACTTTGCATCATGGAGCTTGAGTTTTTTGATACATCACTACTTATCAAATCCTTTGCAAATAAAAGTAAATTCATGGCCCCATCTAAGTATTTAATTGATTACTTGAATCAACACAAAGACTAGAGACATGCATTTGGATGAATATTCAAAGTAGAATACAATATCATTAGTATCTCATTCAAAATTCACAAAGACTTGCAAGAGGAGAGAAATATATTAGACTTATATATATTAATTTTCACTTTGAACTATGTATGAGAAACAATTTAAGGTAATTGCATATGTTCATTCATTAAACTCAAAGTTGATAGACTAGTCTATTCCTATCTAGTATACTTTCGACCAAAACCCTAGCCAGAGTCTATCTTCTTCTCTTTTATCTCCCTTGCAAAATGAGCCATGATTTCCCTTTTATAACATAAGGTAAGCAACAAGCTTCTAGATCAGATGTAGTTCGCTATAAATTCTAATTTCATTTAAATTTCAACTGCATTTTCTTAACATTTCAAAAGCCCACATGCTAAATCTTTAAAAAAGTATAGTTGGGAAAATGAAAACATAACCACCATCCAAGAGGAGAAATGCAAATTGTTGTCAATATTCTCCTTGTCGCCTTTGGCATCAGTAGGAACTAGGAACCCAAAATTCCATGGAAGCATACATGACTATCATTGAGGACCAAAAAGGGGCCACCTACGCCAAAGCCTAAACCACCACAACATAATGTATCGACACAAAAATTTCAAACCCACAAACAACCAATTGCTAATTCCCCATCACCCCATTGACATTAGCACCAATCCCACAATAAACATGACCTCTTCTTATCACCAGTAGATGAAGAGAGGACAACTCAACCTCTTCCTCATTCTTCACAGTTCCAGGCTGCCCACTAGGAATTTTGACTACCAAAGCTGGCACCAAAATCACCTCCTTGTCAGAGGGAATACCATTATTTAGTAGATTCAAATACCGCCTATAAGCAGGGTCGGTCTTATTCCTACTATCAGAGGCACTACTCATCAGGTTGATGGGAAAATTCTAGCGCCCATATGAGCCGCATCCATACCTTACTTTCCATTCTAATCTAGTGAGTGATTGCACCGGGCCTTTATCTTTGTTCTTCGCTCTTTTTGCAGCCTCATCCTAAAATTGCAATCTTTGACTGCATTTTCTAGGTGCTATCTTGGGCTTCCTATCATCTTCTAGTGCATATGAACATGAGCTTATAGTATTTAAGCAAAGCAAACCTTCTTATTGGTTCACCCATCTTCCTCTTAAGCACACAAGAACTTGAACCTAGTTAGATTCAGCTCAGAAAGTCTTTTAACTACTAATATAAATGATATAGTTAGCAGTTAATCCTTCCTATATTTATTGTGTGAGGTAATAGAAACCTTCATAAAATAACATGCACAAACATGGAAATTTGGTGGCGTATGTACTCTCACCGTTTAACTTGAGCTGCATGAGAATTTGGGGATCACCCTTCATGATTGCCAACAATTACATCTTCACACAAATTGGGATTGACATGATTACACAAGGAAGGAATAATTCATTATTGCTTCACCATTTGTAGAATAAAATGGATACCATGTTCCATTTGTTAACTTCAAATGATGCCCACTAATCTTCTAAGAGTTGGCAGATCAAAATGGTTCACCTCCCGGTGACTAAGTTTGAAATTGACAAAGCATTGCTGACTTGCCCTCTAGCCAATCACATTAATCCATTTTAGACACCAACTACTATGCTGGGGGCCCTATGCATCTTAAAAACTTTAAAGGCTAGAGCCACATGTCACAATATCGTTGACCCCATAGTTTTTAACCAGCTTCATCTTTCCCCATGAGCCAGTGGGAATGGTAGAGATCAATTCAAACTTTTAATCATGGTATCAATCTAAAACCACAGGCCACAATGCAATAGTGGAAGTTGGCCCCACATCCCGTATGGGACACATGTCCACCCTCTCCTGACCTCGCACCAAATAATTGGATGACATCTCAAATCTATGAGCTGGTAGTATGATCGATGTCCCATCGGTTTGAAAAACACGCAAATGACATGTTAGCATTAAATGAATAGTTTGGGTCAGCCGACAGTGATGTGACAAATGGGTACTGATTTAATGTTTAAGTATCTAGGTTAAAATTAAAACCCAACCTTAGGAAAAAGACTTAAAATGGAGGAAAGTGATGATCAATCGGGTCGATGGGGGCCAGTAGATCAATGTGTTGGATGGCTTGAGAAATGACTTAAGGGGTTGAGGACCGCTGAGCAGGTCAACCGAGAATTAAAACATTTTCAAGCTTGAGGATGAAACCCTACTCACCTATGAGGATAAGGGTTTATAGAACTATACATTATAAATAATTTTAGAAGGCCATATGAACCATTGGATTCAATCCTCAAATTGGAGACCCATGGCCCCCAAACCTTAGAGGCAGAACTTTCCTCTGTCAAACACCTTAGCTTGCTTCACGAGCAGTGGATTCTCATGAATATTGTGCAATTCTAGGTGTCTAACCTCATTGCAATTAGTATTCCCCTTAACACCTAAAATATCACTACTACAATCTCCCTTTCTTATCATGGATCCATCAAATATAAAATTCTCATATTCTACATCATGATGTCATGTGGTATCATACCCAGACTATTCATAAAATTTAAAAACCTCATAAGCACTATGGCTGACATCTAGGAATTCTTTCATATGATCAAGTAAAGAGACAACAAAACCATACCTTTCTTTCATATACTTTGTATCAACATTATCCTTGATGGGTGAAAGGAAATCCATATTCATATTGAGAAGATAAGGAGCATCTGCAAAGCACTTTGTTGTAGCCTCATACTCACCAAAAAAATCCCCTTTCACTAGAGCATTAATGTACTCATCCTAATTAGTCCTTTGGTCATCAAAAAGAAAATTCTCCTCCTTGTCCTACCCCTTCTTGCACTGTAGATTATAGGTTGGTAGCAACTCAACCTTCTGCTAACAAGCAATCCTCACCATATGTGTGCCACTAGATTTTTCTTTCAGTTGACAAAGTATGAAATCTAGACCAATATTTTTGAATGCATGATCACCTTGGTATCTACATACATCCTCTGCAACACATGTGCTAGTGACATGTGATAAGCACTCATCAAGGTTGTCTTTAAATAGAGGATAATTCCTACACCAATAGACATCTTCCCTTGTATCCTCAATGCTAGGGGTAGGTTCATCAAATAAAGAGTTTTTACAAATCTTGGACATAATTACATGTATCTCATCATCTTCATCATGAAAAATTCCTTGACTGTGGTCTTCCAAGTCTTTAGAATCAATATAGTCACTTGAGGAATAGAGAGAAGTGGATTCACCCACTTCTTCATCACTTATGCCCACAACTATTGATCCATGCTTCGAAAATTCTTCACATGAAGAGAATTGTTCACTTCCTAAAGAGCATATCCCTTCAAGGCTATTGACATACCCACTACTAGAAACCATAGATTCAACCTTTAACTCATAAGAGGAATCATATTCGACTGAAGATGGTGCAAACTCAACTTCACTTCTCTGACTCCTTGCTTGATCCTTATCAAGAGTATCCTCACTATCATATGACACAGGATCAATTCTAGAAAAATACATTTGTGTAGTTTCATGCATCTCCTATGTAAGCTCGTGGCTCAAGGTATCTAGAGGAAAAAATGAGAGATGATCTCCTTGACTTCACATTTTGTTTCTTCATCCTCATCACTACCGAGTGCATCTATCTTTAGACTGTCTATGAAATGACAACACTCAATAGCTAGTTAACCTAATATTGATGCTCCTTGTGAATCTGACAATGTTATTCTCTATCTATCCTCATTGTGACAATCACTATCCGCATGGTGGGATGCAATGGAATACATATTACCATGCTTAACCTCTTTAACTATACTTATCCAATCCACCACTTGGTCAATGCTATGGGGCCTCATATCTTCATGCCACTGGCTTGATCCTGATGTGTAGGCTTCACAAAATAGATTGATACACAACTGTTCACTTGGTCTAATCCTATGGGAAATTCCATTACAGTATCCAAGAACCTTGAAAAAAGTTGTATGCTGACTCATTTGTATGCCTCTTTATCTCATACAACTTTCCAATAGATAACATCAAGTTCATCCCTCCCCTGCATGGCAGGGTAGAAGTTGATGCTTGCTTTGCATTGCTTGATGTAAGCACAATATCTAAAGAATCCTCATCCACATATCTTGCTATCCAAATGAATGTTTCTCCATGAAGCTGGGAAAACTTTTGACATGAGCATGTCCTTCACAAACATTGCATCCATGAAATCTAGGCATTTCCTTATAGACTTGAGTTGACATACTTTCAATTTTGTAATCAACCCATGATAAATCTAATTGAGCATACAATGGGTCAAAGGAATTGAAAAATGGTGCATTAACTTGACAAATAGATACATGTTTGTCTCTTAACCAGGCTTGTTGAAACATCATGTGTCTTTCATCCATTTCTCTAAGTCCTCTTTCAAATACAGCTTTCCATTCAAGCCTTATCTTAGACTTGTGCATTCTTGGGTTCTTGCACTTTGAGGTCTCAAATGTATGAAGATTATCAGACTTCTGACACTTTTGGACAAGCTGTCTCAAAGTGTTTGATGGTATGGCTATTTTATGATCCATGGATATTTGCAAATTAGGACTCAACTAATTGTGCATAATGACAACCATGACAAAATGATGGACCACTATGACAATTACTGACATAATGACAACCTAGACTTGAAATATATGACAATGCAAATGGATGGAAACCCCTATGATACACAAATGCATTGTAACGATCCAAGTTACCAAATATTTGAGCACTAGACAAAAATCTTTTAATGGAACTGCAATTACATTGAATAGATCCAACAAATGGAAGTGTGCAAACTTAAATTTTCTATCCTTTCCCCTTGGTTGTGCTAATCACTTAAGAGGGAACCAAAAGTTTCTCCAAAAATGTTCAAATATGGTTTTCATACAAGAGTTTCTTGAATACCAAGAGTGAAGAATACCTAGAATTATTACAGCTACTGCAAATTGTTTTGGAAATCTATAGATCTAGAACTTTCTTCAGATCTTCAATAGGTTCTTCTAATAGAGTTGCCACCTTTGCTCATAGAGGACTGAACTTCAAACAACATGAAGTTCTTTCATAGATACATCTTCTTTCTAAGTTCCTTTCACCAGTAGAGCACCATAAAATCTTTAAATCCTCAGGTTCACTAAAACAAATTCTTTCTCCAGGCTTGAAATCCTTTAGTATTTGAACTACATTTAGAATGGAAAATAATAACATGACTCTTATGGAAGTGATATGACTCTGTTTCTAGAATCTTCAATGAGATTTTTCTCAAATTCTCCCCAGTAGAGTCACCATTCTATTGGTGTTCTCCATTGCACCTAAGATATCTCCACGGAATAGGCATCTCCTATACTCAAGATTCTTGGAATGAATGGCCAACTTCTAGCCGATAACCGAGATCTTCTGAACTTTAGGCTTTGTGGGACCAAGGATGGTATTCCTAGTGTGTTCATTTAAAATTTAGCTATGTCGAACACTTCATAACATAGATCGCATTTGGTTGAAGGATAATTTTGCAATAATTACCTAGAAATTGGCTCATCTCTATGTAATTTGCTACCCTTTCATAAAATTGAAAACATCCCTGATATGAATTGAAATACATGAATATTTGAATCAATGAATTTTCAAGTGAATTTAAACCCTGACTACAGTCTAGTTATTGAATGATTATTTAATTAACCCCTTAGGCGAATCATTAAGGAACAAATCAGTGTCATATTTATTGGGAAAAATGGAGTCACATATGCAAGAATCAATAAAACATAAATGACCCAATAATAAAATAGACTACCCTCACAATACTTTGCATCATGGAGCTCAAGTTTTATGATACACCACTAGTTATCAAGTCCTTTGCAAATAAAAGTAAATTCATGGCCCCATCTAAGTATTTAATTGATTACTTGAATCAACACAGAGACTAGAGACATGCACTTGGACGAATATTCAAAGTAGAATAAAATATCATTAATATCTCATTCAAAATTCACCAAGAGTTGCAAGAGGAGAGAAATGTATTAGAATTATATATATTAATTTGCACTTTGAACCATGTATGAGAAACAATTTAAGGTAATTGCATATGTTCATTCATAAAACTCAAAGTTGACAGACTAGTCTATTCCTATCTAGTATACTATTGACCAAAACCCTAGCCAGAGTCTATCTTCTTCTCTTCTATCTTCCTTGCAAAATGATCCATGATTTCCCTTTTATAACATAAGGGAAGCAATAAGCTTTTGGATCAGATGTAGTTTACTATAAATTTTCATTTCATTTAAATTTCAACTACATTTTCTTAACATTTGGAAACCTCGCATGCTAAATCTTCAAAACAGTATAGTTAGGAAAACCAAAACATAACCATCATCTGAAAGGAGAAATGCAAATTTCTGCCAAAATTCATCATGTTGCAATCTACATTAGCATGAACCAGGAACCCAAAATTCCATGGAAGCATACATGACCATCATTGAAGACCAAAAAGGGGCCACCTATTCCTAAACCTGAACCACCACAACATAATGTATCAACACAAAAATTTCAAACCCACACACATCCAATTGTTAATTCCCTATCACCCCACCGACATCAACACCCCACCCACGATAAACACGACTGCTTTTTTTCATCTCCAGAGGAAGAGAGGACACCTCAACCTCTTCCTCATTCTTCACAGTTTTAGGCTGCCCACTAGGAGTTTTGACTACCAAAGGTGGCACAAAAATCACCTCCTCATTGGAGGGAAAACCATTATTCAATAGAGTCAAATACCACCTATAAGTAGGGTCAGTCTTGATGCTACTATTGGAGGTGTTGCTCGTCAAGTTGATGGGTGAATTCTAGTGCCCATAGGGGCCACGTCCATACCTTACTTTCCTCTCTGATCTAGTGAATGATTCCACCAGGCCTTTACCTTTGTTCTCCACTCTTTCTGCAACCTCGTCTTGAAATTACAGTCTCTGACTGCATCTTCTAGTTGTTATCCTTGGCTTCCTAGTAGCTTCTAGTGCATTTGAACCCAACCTTATGGGATGTAAGTGAACAAACCTTCTTACTAGTTCAACCATCTTCCTTTTAAGCACACAAGCACTTGAACCTAGTGAGATTCACCTTAGAAAGTATTTTAAGTGCTAATATAAATTATAGAGTTAGCAGTTAATCCTTCCTATATTTAGCGTGCGAGGTAATAACAACCTTTGTAAAAGCACAAACACAAACTTGGAAATTTGGTGGCGTATGCACTATCACCATTTAACTTGAGTTGCATGAGAATCTACGAATCACCCTTCTTGATTGCCAACAATTACATCTTCACACGAATTGGGATCGTTGTGATTACACAAGGAAGGAATAATTCATTAATGCTTCACCAACTATGGAATAGAATTGTTACCATGTGCCATTTTTTAACTTTGAATGATGCTCACGTATCTTATGAAGAGTTGGTAGATTGAACAGTTCACCTCAGGTTGACTAAGTTTTAAATCCGATAAAGCATTGCTGACTTGCCCTCTAGCCAAACACATTAATCCATTTTAGACACCAACTACTATGCCAATGGGCACTATGCATCTTACAAACTTTAAATAGTTGGAGCCACGTGTCATAATATTATTGACCCCATAGTTTTTAACCATCCTGCATCTTTCCCCTATGAGCCAACGGGGAATAGTAGAGATCAATTCAAAATGTTAATCAAGACTGTCGGTCTTAAACCACGGGCCACAAGAGCAATAGTGGAAGTTGGGCCCCACATCCTATACATGACACATGTCCACCTCTCATTGACCTCTCACCAAATAAATGGCTGCCATCTCAAATCCGTGAGCTAGTGGGGTATGATCAAGGTCTTCTCCCATATCCTCAAATTTGAAAAAACCTACAAATGACATGGTTAGCATTAAATGAATGGTTTGGGTCTAGCTGACGATGATGTGACAACTAGGTAATGGCTTAATGTTTAAGTCTCTGGGTTAAAATTAAAACTCGACCTTAGGAAAAAGACTTAAAATAGAGGGAAATTGACTAATTAATTGGGTCGATGGGGGTTGGTAGATCAATGTGCTAGAGGGCTTGAGAAATGACTTTAAGGGTTCAATGACCTATTTAGTAGGTCAGCTAAGAATTAAAACATTTTAGGGTTTGAGGATGAAACCCTACTCACCTATGAGGGATATGTTTATTAGTGATTGACTAAAGTTATGGAGAGGATAGAATCCATCAAGATCTGGGATCTAACGGCCATAACCACTTGCAAGATCTAACCCACCACGACTTATAACATCTACTAGGTCCATAAAATGTAAAGAAATAAAAGGAAAGGTTTCTGCAAGAGGCCTCTGGAGATATAAAGGAAGGGGGGTCACAAATTAGCAAGAGACCTACAGGTCAAGTTTTTGTGACCAACATGTTAATTGATGGTTCTAGTGAAATTGATGAGTTGGCCTAGCCTCAAAGCGGGTGGCAACTATTCTAGTATTCTTTTAATAGGCAGTATTCTGGTAATCCTATGTGTTCCTTATGGGGGATAAACCTTGGAAAGATGGTTGTGTCGAATGTGTTTGTAGAGGTGGACTTGATGATGGAACTGTCCAGGTACTATCATCCTAGTGATAGAAAAATTAGGAGTGAAAATGGTGATGCAATCCTTGAAGTGACAAAGGACAAGATTGTGGAGATATTTGGGTTAAATCCCAATTATACTATGAAATTTAAGTGTGCAAAGATATATGTTGAATATTAGAATAATAGATTTGCATAGATAAATAGACTGCTTGTTCGACATAGAAAGAGAAAGGAGAGATTTCTCCCTAAGGATGCTAAGCCTTTTGAATGTGAGGAGTTTCACAATTACTTAAAGAAAACTTACTACTACCTAAATCAAGTGTTGTCTCAAAATTTTGAGGTGAGGATAGCCCCTGACTTATTGGTAATGGTGGTGGATATAAAGGGTCATAATTGAAACACTAGTTTTGATTATGCCAACTATGTTGCTAAAAAAATGCATCATGATTTCCTCAATTTAAAGAAGGAGGTTATCCCTTTGCATTTTTCTCATTATTCTCTGCTAATGCATATGCTCTTATTTGAGGGTGATTATGGATGGAAAAAAAAGTTGAAATTGAGATTAAGAGATAATGAGAATAATATTTTTCTTGTATATAATTGTCGACACACATTTGGGATCAGGATTGTCCCAATTCTAATTATCTCATGTTTTCTAATGTTATAAAGTTTGGTATCCTAGAAGTGTTGGGTGTAGCACCTATTCACAGGATTTCTCTAGCAATCAGGAGTATCATGTACCCAAAAGATATACCAGGATCAAATGCAACACATAATTGAGTAGATTGGTTTCTCCATTCAGAGTATACTCTGATCAGATCATATGGGGCTAAGGTGGCACCACATTTTTTTCCCATATATGTCTTTGATACATTGGCCTTTATGGAACTCATGTGGAAGATTGATGTTATGGAATTTGAAATGTCCACAAAGCCCAAGAAGGGAACTATGGTGAATCCCCAATGCACTTTTACTTGCTTCAAAGTTACTACCCTTGAGGGGTATGAAAATTTTGGGATCATGGTGAATAATCTTAGATTTCCTATTGATGAGGTTAGGATTTTTTACCCAAAAAAGTGTGTATGGAAAGAGAAGGGATAATTAGTTTTTGTACAAGGATGATATATTGAGAAATTTGACAAGTGATGAGGTTGTCATATCTAGAAAGAAGGAATGGACATCCATAATGGACATTGAAAAGAGTATCATGAAAATGAATGTCTTTTATGTAGGTCTATATGATGTAATTGTAGACCCTTTTGAAAGAGCTTTCAAAAAGCTAAGGGATTATCAAAATGGTGATTTTAAGGTGAAGGTGAAGGAAGCTACTAATAAAGAACATGCTCTCCTAGAATAACAACCACAAGCTATGGATATCCCAAAGTAGCCTATAGATTTTCATGAAGTTAGGGAGGAACAAATGGTAGAGAATATACCAGGAGATGAGGAGGTGGAGAAGAGATTCCATCCCCCAAATATTGAAGAAACCTTTAGTTCAGAAGTTCCCCCTGATAGAATCATCAAGTGGAAATATGATAAGGAAAGTGATGATGATCCTAGGATCAAGGAATGTGATGAATTCCTTGTAGATAATAAATTTGTGCAATCCAAGGAATTTCAAGAATTTATGGTTCAACAGAGAAGTGAAGAGATAAAGGAAAGGCTTGAACTAACAAGGGATAGTGTTGAACCTTCTCAATAGGAAGAAGACAAGTGGAGGAAGAAAAGATCAAAGTTGAAATTGTAGCTATTACTCCCGTTGAGGCTAGGAAAATTGTCATAGATAGTGGAATCATGTTGATACCAGGATGCACTATCACCTCGGCTATAGCATATGATGCAGTAAGAAGAGACCCTCAGGCTTCAATATTTGAGGAGCAATTTGAGGATAAGGTGTTTATATCTGGATATAGTCCAAAATTGCACACTCTTGCAATTTGGTCTATGGCACTTAATAGTAGAAAGAATGAGGTTTCCACACCTAATGAAGAGGTTATAGGTTCCTTGGCAGTTAAAAGAGATATAACTCTTGTCTAAGTAGCTAAGTTAACTACTCATGTTGTAATGCTTATTGTGGACATTGTATAGATTTCTCAGAAAAAGGTATGATTCCCTAGTAAAGGAATACAATAAGGCCTTGGATGAGATAAACAAGATGAGGTCCACTGTTCAAGCTAGTCATTCAATAAGGACACTATCCCTACCATCCTCCTCTTCCTCAGACTTGTCTACACAAGATAGAGATACCTTGGCCTTGAGAATTAAAGATTTGAATGACCAGTTAAGTATTGAAAAGGAAAATGTCAAGAAAGCTAAAATTGAATCTATTAAGGTGGAAAATGAGATCTTTGAGGATGTATTAACGCATAGGGTGACCAAGTTGGTCAACAAGGCTGATGATGTTTGGGTTACCTATAAGAATATTCATGAAACAAACACAAAGTATTTGCAAGTATAAGAAGCCTTCAAGAATGAATGGAGTAATTGGAGTACTAGGGTGGGTGCTTTAAGACAAATGATACCCAAAATGAAGGAGGATCTTGAGGCACCTACTAGCATCCCTGAAATCTTGCAAACTATTGATTTGGTTAATGTGATAACTACCTTTCATGGAAATCTAGGTCTACAGCTCCAAAGTAAGCTTAATTTATTTAAATATATGGAGGAATGTGGTATGCCTCAAATATTGAGTCCTAAAGGTGAGTTGTATCCATTTGACACCTAGAAGAAAGATTTGGGAGGAATGCTTACAACAGCTATGATGGCATTGAATGACACTGACTACATCTTGTTGAATTCAAATATTGATACAATGGTGGAGATTGAAACAAAGATGGAAATTTTTGTTAAAGAGGCCAGGGCCTTAATTGATGCTAGGTACTCTCAACACAGTACTAAGGTACAAAGTTTATTGAATGTGAAGTGGCCAACTAAAGAAGAGTATACCTCTTGGTTAGAAAAGTACACCAAATGAATCTATGTGAGGATAGATAATGGACAAGGTGAATAATGGATAGGAGAAAACAAATACATAGCCTGAATATAGTGTAGATTAGGCTTTTGATAAAAAAATTGCAAAATATTGTTCTCTCCTCAACTTAGAATGGGTGGCATAAAGTGCTGATGTGGATAAATCAATTTTTTGTTTTTATCTGCTTTCCATTTTTTGTAATTTTGCTGACTAGATTTCCTATGGGGGACACTTTTGAGCATGTGGGAAATATTTTGAAGTTGTTGTAACAAACAAATGATATGTTTATGAGGTGGGGCTGGATTTCTATAATGAATGACTAGGGTTAATTTTTCCTCATGTTTATTTTCACCACCTGAAGGCTCAAGTGTAACTAAAAATGGAATATTTGTTATAAAGGTCCAATGAGGTTTTGACATGTGTGCTTCCTGGCCCAAAGCTTTTTTTTCTCTTTCATCTCTATAAGAAAGAATTCATGGCCAAAAGCAGATGTTCATTGAAAATTGAATTGACATAGTGAATTATAATAGGAATACAAAGCATGTTTTTTATTTTTTCTTAAGTTCAAAGTTTATTATCATGTATGTAATTTTGATAATAGTATAGAAAATACAATATAGAGTGATACCAATTTCATGGATATTGTCTCTCCTTGTGCTCGTTTTATGGGTTATGAATGAAAGAAATCAAGGATTATTTTGTTTGTCTCTATTGTTTCTCAATGGATGTTTAATTTCATTCATGCTTATTAGTTCAATGAATTAATATAAATTCTTAGGTGAGATTGCTAACTTATAATAATTAGGTGCTAGGATAGTTGTAAGTAGTAATAATCAAGAATGTTATAAGGGAATGTTGTAATGCAGTGTTTCTCAAGACTATATGTGGTATTATTTAGTTGTTATCAGGTCACATAGGTTGATACTGACTCGGTTCTTGGGATAAAGGCACTAGTTCATTCAAAGTATTCGTGGTTTAATTTCTTGGTTGATTCATCAACTAATCATTCTTATTTTATAAACTTTCAAATGGATACCACTATAGTTTTTTTGTGTTGAGTGTTGTCTTCTCATGCTCCAAGTATAAGAAATTGATAAATGAGCTAACAACTTATTTGATGTATTATGTTGTTGAGCATTTTTATGAGAAGTATTTGTTGTTGACAATGTATTTAATTATAGTTGTGTGAATTCCTAAGTATACATTGTGGGATCACCCTCCTGGGTTTCACAGAGCCTAAAGTGTAGGAGTAGAA